>APFE031619533.1:51077-83522 GCA_000404065.3 Pinus taeda | reverse complement strand
GGATATGGACGATGAAGAATGGAACCTTCTTAATAGAAAGGCACTCGGAACAATACGGCTGTGCCTTGCAGCGTCGGTCGCCTTCAACATTTCGAAGGAAACAACGACAGAGGTTTTGATTAAGGCGTTGGAGAAACTATATGAAAAACCCTCGGCCTCAAACAAGGTATTTCTTATGAAACGGTTATTTAATATGAAGATGTCGGAAGGTGGATCTGTTGCAGATCATTTAAATGATTTTAATACTGTTACAAGTCAGTTATGTTCTGTAGGGGTAAACTTTGATGATGAAGTTAGAGCTCTGTTATTCTTGTGCTCATTACCAGAAAGTTGGAATGGTTTGGTAATTGCCATTAGTAACTCCGTTTCTGGATCTAGTACTTTAAAGTTTGATGATGTTGTCGGTGCTATCCTTAGCGAGGAAATGCGACGGAAAAGCTCCGGTGAGACATCGGGAAATGCTTTGAGTGCAGAGTCTAGAGGAAGAAAAATGGAAAGAGGAAAGAGCTCAGGGTATCGCAGTAAATCAAGGAAAGGCAGATCCAAGTCCAGATCGGGGATAGTGTGCTGGAAATGCGGAAAGAAAGGACACCTAAAGAAAGACTCTAGATCTCGGAAGGGAAAAGAAGGAGATTCACAGCAAGAAAACAATCATGAAGCAAATGTGACAGGTGAGGTGTTACAAGATGCTTTGATTCTTTCTTTCGAAAATATTACTTATTCCTGGGTGGTAGATTCAGGGGCCTCATTCCATGCCACACCTGATAAGAAATACTTTCATGACTATGTTCAAGGAGATTTTGGACAAGTTCGTTTGGGTGATGATAAATCTTGTAAAATTGTTGGAATGGGTAAGGTTCTTGTAAAATAGTAGAATGGAAACCAATGGCTACTAAAGGAGGTAAGGCATGTTCTAGATCTAAAAAAAATCTGATTTCAATAGGGCAGTTAGGCAGTGAAGGTTGTGTGACAACTTTCACATATAAAGCTTGGAAGGTCACCAAAGGATCCCTAGTAATAGAAAAAGGCAAAAAGGTTGGTACATTGTATTTATGCAACGGTATTTCTAACTCTGTTAATGCTTTAACTTCCAAAGGAGCAGATGCAGCATTATGGCATCATAGGCTTGAACACATGAGTGAAAAGGGGATGAAGATTCTTCACTCAAGGAATTTGTTACCGGGTTTGAAGAATGTTGATTTGGACTTTTGTGAGAATTGCATTTATGGAAAACAAAAGAGAGTCAGATTTCTCATAGTTGGGAAAGAAAAGAAGAGCGAAAAATTAGAGCTTATTCATACAAATGTATGGGGACCTGCTCAGGTATCATCTCTTGGTGGCTCTCATTATTATGTTACTTTTATTGATGATGCCAATAGAAAAACTTGGATTTATCGTATTAAGAATAAATATGATGTATTTTATACTTTCAAGAAATGGAAAGCTTTGGTTGAGATTGAGACAAGAAAGAAATTGAAGTGTCTTAGATCAGAGAATGGAGGTGAATATTGCAGCAAAGAGTTTGATAGGTACTGTTCAGAGCATGGAATTTGCAGAGAGAAGATAGTTCCAAGAACACCACAAGAGAATGGTGTGTCAGAAAGGATGAAAAAAACAATCATGGAGTGTGTAAGGTGCATGAGATTTCATGCAGGATTGCCTTTACAGTTTTGGGCAGATGCTGTAGATACTGTTGTTTATCTAATAAACAGAGGGCCTTCAAGTTCCTTGGATGGTGGTGTTCCAGAGGAAGCATGGACAGGTAAAAAGGTTAACTACTCTTTTTTAAAGTCTTTTGGTTGTGATGCCTTTGTCCATATTGATAAAGAAAATAGAACAAAGCTTGAGGCAAAGTCAAAGAAATGTACCTTTATTGGATATGGTGTTAATGATTTTGGTTATCGCTTATATGATTATGAAAATCACAAAATAATTAGGAGCAGAGATGTAATATTCAATGAAAAGGTATTGTATAAGAATAATTCTAGGAAAAGAAACAAGAAAAAAAAACAAGGAATATGCAGTTCTTGATGAAATCACTGAAAAAGTAAAGGTGCCTGAAAATAATAATAATCAACAGCCACAACAGCAGCAACCACCACAACAGCAACAGGCACACCAAACACCTGAAAGCGGTGTTAGAAGATCTACCAGGATAAGTAGACCCCCTGAATGATACCTCCTTCATTATATTATTTATTGTTGACTGATTCCGGTGAACCCAATGTTATGAAGAAGCAATGCAGGTTGAAAGCAGGAAGAAGTGGGAGGTAGCCATGGAAGAAGAGATGGACTCCTTAATGCATAACCAGACTTGGGATTTAGTCAGGTTGCCTGCAGGGAAAACTACATTGAAGAATAAATGGGTTTACAGGTTGAAGGAAGAAGATGGAGGAAAACAGAGGTACAAAGCTAGACTTGTGGTGAAGGGGTTTGCACAGAAGAAAGGTATTGATTTTGATGAAATATTTTCTCCAGTTGTTAAAATGACTTCAATCAGAACTATTTTAAGTCTAGTAGCAGCTGAAGATTTGCATCTTGAGCAGTTAGATGTAAAGACAACCTTTCTCCATGGGGATTTGGAGGAAGAGATATATATGCAGCAGCCACAAGGATATGAAGTGAAAGGGAAGAGAAACTTGTGTGCAGGTTGAAGAAGAGCTTGTATGGCTTAAAATAGGCTCCAAGGTAGTGGTATATAAAATTTGACAAGTTTATGTTTGAACAAGGTTATACTAGATGTCACTCTGATCATTGTGTTTATCTGAAAAAGAAAAATGATGGCAGCTATATTATATTGTTATTGTATGTAGATGACATGCTTGTTGCAGGATCTAACATGCAGGAAATAAATGTGCTCAAAAGAAAATTGGCAAATTCATTTGCAATGAAGGATTTGGGAGCTGCAAAACAAATCCTTGGTATGAGAATAACTAGAGACAGGAAAAATCGTAAATTAACATTGTCTCAGAATGAGTACATACAAAAGGTGTTGAAAAGATTTAATATGCACAATGCAAAACCAGTTAGTACACCTTTTGCTAGCCATTTCAAACTTAGCAAGGAAATGTGCCCAAAGACCCAAGAAGACATGGATTATATGTCTAAGTTCCATATGCATGAGTAGTTGGAAGCTTAATGTATGCAATGGTTTGCAGAAGGCCTGATATTGCACATGCAGTGGGAGTTGTAAGCAGGTACATGAACAATCCAGGAAAGGAACATTGGATGGCAGTGAAATGGATTCTTAGATATTTGAAAGGTATCACAAATCAAGCATTATGCTTTGGTGGTTCAAACATTTCCCTACAGGGATATGTTGATGCAGATATGGCAGGTGACAGAGATAACAGGAGGAGCAGTACAGGATATGTATTCATTGTTGGTGGAACAACTGTCAGTTGGGTTTCAAAAAATCCAAAGTGTTGTTGCACTTTCAACAACAGAAGCAGAGTATGTTGCTGCTACAGAGGCTAGTAAAGAAATGATTTGGTTACAAAGGTTTATGAGTGAATTGGGTAAGGAGCATGATATGGGCACGTTATACATGATAGCCAAAGTGCCATTCATCTTGCAAAGAACTCAGCATTCCATTCTAGGACTAAACACATACAGCTCAAGTACCATTTCATACGATCAGTGTTGGAAGATGGACAGTTGAAGCTGGAAAAGATACACACTAGCCAGAATCCTGCAGATATGCTAACAAAAGTTGTAGCCAGGGAGATACTGAGAACATGCTCAGTTTCAATTGGTCTTCAAGGATGACGATGAAGATGAGAAACAGCCAGGTCGATGAGAGGAGTCATTGTCCAGCAAATGAAGCAACAATGGAGTTGCTACAATCATTCTCCAAGTGGGAGATTGTTTTGTGTGGAGCATGATTGTTCAGAGGTCGTTGTTTCAGCCAGATGTATACCCCAGGAAGTTTTGTACACCCCTCCACGTGGGGGGGTGCGGGGGGGACTTATCCCCCCCGCGGGGTCCCGGGGGGGGGCGATCCCCCACAGCTGGGGGTTCCGGGGGCCCAGCGTTCCCCCGGCGGGGGCTCGGGGGAGCGCCCTTGAAGCTAAAAAAGGATGTACATTTGCCTTTGTAAAAGTATAGTAATTCTAGTCAATCTAGGCCGTTCATTTAGGCGGATGATCTGACGGTAGAACTTTGTTTTAGTTTAGGGTTTTTTTCCCTAGAGCAACCTCCTCTCTTTGTATGAGGGCATTGTATTTTGAGGCTGTAGAGAGATGTGTATTCGGAGTGAGCGAGAAACAAGAGGTGAGACTGTGAGAGAAAATAGAGGATATTACAGTAGTTTGCTGTAGGTTGTGTCTCTTCATTTTGCTGATAATAGAAAGGAAGACTGGCTGTTTGAGGTGGACGTTGCCCAAACTGGAACTGGGTGAACCACGTATATCTGTGTCTCTCTTGTTTTGTGTGTTTTCTGTGTTTATATTTTTGCAATATTTTATGTGTTCCATTGCTCCGTAATATTTAATTTCTAACAAAGTGGCCTTTTGGGTACATGTCTGGATCCTTCTTCATATGGCTACTTCTTTCTCATCATGCTTCTTTCAGAAATTTTTATCCACCACATGAATGCTAGTTGTACTTGTACTTACAACGCTTGTTCCAATAGCCCTACATGAACTCATCCAGATATTATTCAAGAAGTCAAAACATAACATTAAATAAAATAGTACCTTACGAGATGTCTCTTCATCATGAAATCTTCCCGTAGCTATCATCATCCCACATTCATGTTGACAGACGTCCCAAGGATATCCATTGTCAAGGGTCTCCATCTTTTTCATACTCTCTTTAGAGTCTTCATATCCTCTCGGGAGATTTCCTAGTCAAGTCTTCTTGGTATTTTGGATGTTGATTTCCTATTTCATGGTTGCATATCTCACGATCTCTTCTTATTACACATTCCATTCCTAGGAGCTTCCAACCAGAGTTCCTTAATTCTAGTCAACCACCTCATACTTCATATGAGGACATATTATGTTGATTTCATCTAGTATGACTTATGCCTTCCTACATCCTTTCAGAGGAGGAGATCATTTTCCCTTGATCATGCTTCTCAAGATAGAAGTAGTGATCCATGTTACCTGCAACCATATGACATGACATTATAATATTAAACAAAATCATACATACCTCATTTATACTTAGGCCATCTAGGCCTCTTATAGATGCTTCCTTGATTGAAGTGCCTTCAACCCCTCTATCTTCTTCATATCTTATGTCATCATACTTTCATCCATGAATTCTACAAGTTGGAGTTCCTGATGAAACACTTGCTTCCTCTCTAGATTAGTGAACCCTTTGATGAGGATTCCATCATAGAATCTTGAGGATCTTGCATATCCACATCCAATAGATGTTTCCTTTTTTACTTGATGTATGATGAGCCTTGTCCTGGATGATTTCATCCTTTTCTTCAATGTCCAATGAGGTTCCAAAGAGCTATATCCTTCATGTTTGACTGTCATGGATTTTGTTCCTTATATCCTTCATGATTCCCATGGTTATGAGCTCTTGTTTCTAATTCTTCCATGATACCATGATGCATCTTATTATTCATCATGGTCATATCTATAACAAAATATTTAGGAGCTTATGATAAGACCCTTTTGTGAGAGACACCATCTCAATCATAGTAGAGATTTGTTGCTCCCTCTTTCCTTGGCCTTTTTCTTCAACTTCCTCCATCTTTCTGGTGATATGAACTTTCTTTCCATAACATTGAGTCTTAGCTATACTATTCTATCATGTTTTAGGACCATACTTCCCTTTCCTTTTTGCAAATGTCTAATTCCTTTAACCTTCAACAATGTTTCCCTCAACTTGTCTTTTTTTATCTAGCATAAATACCACAAGTTGTCGAATGAGGTAATTTTAATGCATTTAAGAAAAATGATGATTATCTTCTTATCATATCTCCTAGATCTCCCAATTGAGAAATTATAAAGATATCCCTTCATTATTTGGTACCTTCAATTTTGTGTAGATCAAGTCTAGGTGATATGTCCTTCTTTACTGCATTTTCAGAGAATATATCTTCTAGCATTTCATATGTCTCTTTGATGTCCCCTCTGCTACATAGGGATGAGAGGACATTTGGCTAATTTCATAAGAATCCTATGATTCCCTTGATCCTTTTTCCATGCATTCAAACAATGCTTGACCTTCAGAGATGTTTCCATAGATATCAATGACTGATCTTTCAAGGACTATATCTGTCCTCCTTTCTTATGCAAGGAATTTCGATGTCCCGACCAATTTATAGATCTCCTTGCAAACACGAAGTCATTTACCGAGACTTGATTATAGAATGAAATGTACTTACTTGACAAGTGAATATGAACTCTTCTACTTGATCTCTTTGATGATGGTTGAAGAAGATGTATTAGAGCTTCCTCTTGGATGGTATTTCAAATGAAAATCCTTTCTCCAATATAAAAGGTTACTCCTTTTGATGAAGATGGTTTTCTACTTCCTTAGAGGATCTTCTTCTAGGGTAAGAAGATGATCCTTGTTTTTTTTATAACTTTGAATATGATGACGATGCCATCAATATGCTTTGCCTTGTTTTGTAGATTAGAACTATTACTAGGGTTTCTACTTTCTCCGAGATGATGTGATCTTGATTTTTAAGGTCCTTCACGCTACCCTGCTTTTTAGACAACTTGATGAGGGTCTTAGTGGCCTTTTGATGATGACTATAGAAACAAAATCTCTTGTTGTTGTAGACTTCTTCCTCGGTCTCAGGTTTGATCAAAATCAGGGTTTGATTCTTCAATGTAGATCTTGATCCTTTTGATAACCTTTCACTTGCTTTGATGCCCTTCTTGAAACTTTATCCTTGAATGTCTCTTTGCTTCCCTTCCTTTGACTTTAGCACCTTAGCTCTGGTACAATGTTGAAGAATCTAGGGCCAATTTAGGTTAATATGATTCTTCTCATGATGGTAAATATTTGTGTTGTAGTTTTTACTTTTACTTATTAGCACATTCTTCTCTTGCTATTATTAGAGTGATTTTTCTTACTTCATCAAATAGTTACCAAAACAAAAGAGACAAGAACACAAGATATTGGCTTTCTGCCAAGGCCAAAACCTCTCACTCTTTAAGAGGAAAACCTGCACAAAATTCTTCTTATAGAGATTCCAATTGATGAATACCAAGACGATGATTACAACTATGTCGAGATCATGATTGCGTCTAGAATGTATGCCAAGAAAGATTGTGTCACTATGGGATCATCGAGATCCTTCTCATCACAATTATGCCGAGACTGTGACTACGTCTAGAGTGTATTTTGAGAGTGTATCACTGATATATCATCTACATCCTCCTCATTACAACTATGCCAAGACTGTGACTATTTCTAGAGTGTATGTCGAGACAAGGTGTGTTACCAAGATCCTTCTCATCAAATATATGATGATACTCCAAGGAGATAGGTCTAAGCTTCCTTTTTGTGATATCCACTGAGATTGTGAGGAGGCCAAGACTTTATCTATGGTACTCAACCGAAAAACACATAGATACTTTTCCTAATTCTCTTCCTTTAGTGGTGACCCTCACCGCATATATATAGTGGTTTTCCTCTTCACTCGAGTCGACATGACATGTTCAACGGGTGTGTCTCCATAGATGAGCCGACATGACTTATTTTTGTTATTGTTTGGAGGCTGACTTCTTCAAGAGTGATTGTACTTGACTTTGGAGGGCTCTGAGACATTTCTATAGACTTGTATACATTAAACATAGGCTTAAGAAGAGCCCTTCATATATGAAATTAATTCTATACTATAAATGAAAAATCCTATTATTCTGAAATCACTTGCTCATGAAACCCATGAAGCAAGTTTACAATGATAATTTGTTTCTCTTTATTACATCATTTACATCTGTCATAATTACATGTCATTATGAATATCAAACCTAGTTACACTTTATTCAACACTAAAAACCCATTTTCCTGCTTGTATTAATATGATGAATAGAGATGTATTACAATTAGTAGCTCAATTCGAGCTCAACCTGCAAATGAATAACCTATCTCTCTTCTCACTGAGAAGATCTGACCCAGACTTACTCAAATTCAGCTTCTTCTTGTGCCCCTATTTCCTCGCACAATTCCTAATGAAATTAGGCCCCCTATTATTTAGGAATTTCCTCCAAAATGCTTGCACAATTCCCAAGGTTGATCATCTGATTGCATGCAATTGATATTACACTATCTTGGAATCCGCACCATAGTTGGGGAACTCAAATTATCTGCATGCAATAGCTATTTTGGGTTGATTGATTAATTAACTGGATTATCAATGAGTTGGATTGTTGTCCCACTGGACACTGACTTTCCACTAGTTCCTCCAACAATTAGAACTAGTTTAATACAAAACAACTTGAGATAAATGACCTTGATTGCTACAAATTAGGCCCCCTATTATTTAGGAATCTTCTCCAAAATGCTTGCGCAATTCCCAAGGTTGATCATGTGACTGCATGCAACAACTGTATAGTCAAGACTAGTCTACAATTGATATTACACTATCTTGGAATCCGCACCACAGTTGGGGAACTCAAATTATCTGCACGCACTAGCTATTTTGGGTTGATTGATCAATTAACTGGATTATCACTGAGTTAGATTGTTGTCCCACTAGAAAACAGACTTTCCACTAGTTCCTCCAACAATTAGAACTAGTTTAATTGAAAACAACTTGAGATAAATGAACTTGATTGCTACAAATTAGAAATCACACATGCTTAACTGAACTCTAACTCCTATAACTCAAATTTACTGAGCTAACTGAGTGACGAGAGCCATGTCACCTCAGTTAACTACATCCAAGTTGTCTGTTGATGTGGAAATTTCAATTTTCTCAATTTGACCAAGGAAAAATCAAAGTGAGACTTTCTTGCTGCATTTTTCAACAATAACATACTTGTCAACAGACAATGAGGTCAACCATCATTGGATGTTATTTACAAATATAGTTTGAATCATCACAGTTATTTAAAGAAAAGCATGTTGCCTAAAATAGCTTGTTGATGGTTCTTAACGGGATTTAGTTTCACCCTTTCCATATGCCTTTGGGTTTTGTACCATTAACCTATTTCATTACATCCATGGAAAATGAACTCTTAGCTAATTTAAAACATATTTAGATTTTACTCTAAAACCATGTCCATTTTGTCTGTGGATGGTAGCACAATTGGCAAAAATCATGTTGACAAGCCCTTGTGTATCCAAGTGAATTGAAGTTCAATCCCTTGGAAATGTCTCACTAGTGGAACCAAAAAAAATAAATCAACTGCATTTTACACTTTATAACAAGACAATATCATAAAATTTATTTATTTATCTTTTGAAAGATTCTTTTACTAATTTTTGTAGGTGTTAACCCTGTATAGAAATTACCTGCAAACGAATTCTTAAAAACAGAAAATATACAATGGCGAGAGCATAAAACATAAAATAGATATACTTAGAGATTTTCCCCTGCATCCCAAAACTGAGACTACCAAATTGATTTTTCATTATATTCCTTTCAATGTTACAATACATATATATACATGCCGAAGAATCCATAAACGTCAATCCATTAACCCTAGATTAGAACATAATCGTAGTTTCCTTGATCGGATCTACAAAATACCATGGGCAGAAAAACATCATGCCCAAAAACATGTGCGAAATTCATGCACAAAACCATAGGTAGGTCTGTCCACCTAATACAGGGTCCAAAAAAAAATCTGGGGCATTTCCCTGGACCCCATGCAGTGGAGCTACCCCCGCGCGCTGCACGTGCCAGAACAAAGGAGGGGTTGAATACCCCTCGCTAACACCCCGATTTCGCACTTAAGATTAGTCATGGAAAAAATAAAACACACACCCAAAAATTCCTAATTACATAATCGGTAAGAAAAAATATTTACTTTAATATAATATCTTTATCATTTTAATATCAAATTACATATATTTATAACCATTTTAATATAAAAAAATATTTGTGAATAAGTAAATGTAATGATATTTACATTATAAAAATACTATAATGTTAAGAATACTCACTTAAATATAAAATATATAAATTTGAAATATCTACTTAAAATTTAAATTAGTTTAAGATAACTACTTTAAATTTAATTAAGTTTAAGATATCTTACTTTTAAACATAAATATATCTTACTTTAAATTTATCTTTAGGTAGAAAGCAATCTCTTTTAAAGTGATAAATTTTTAATAATTATTTAGAATAAAAAGTTTATATTTCAAAGACTTTAACTATTTTTTAATTATTTAATAAATATATATACTTATTTCATAAATTATCATATACATTATTAATTTTAAAATAAATATTATCGCTAACCATCATATTTGAACCATAATTTCTTTTTAAAACTTTATTATCTTTAATAGGTAATAAAAATAAAACTTGGTTCCAATTCATATTCTTTATGATTGAATCATTATATAAATTATTATTTTTTTAAAATAAATATTATACATATCTCTTTCAAATGAGACCCAATAAGATAATATTAAAACTCTATATTAATTCATATTTAAAGCCTAATCCTAAATCTAATAACACCCTGCATGACACAAACATTAGTAAACATATACATTGAATAATAACTCAAAAGCTTTCTTCAAAATTTTCCTTTTGGATTTCTTTTGATTAAAAATAATACATATCCCATGAGAGTTTGTTCATAACTTAATTTTTAATGCTATATACTCATTGACATTTGAACTTGAAAACACCCCCACATGACACAAACACCCTACATAACATATCCATTGAATGCACTTAAATATTTGATACCCATCCACAAGAAAATCCAAAATCATGTTTTTTTTAAGCTACAAACATTACAAATAAACATGTTTCTTTTAACATGGTCAACCATGTTGTATAAATGAATCAAGATTACTTCTGGGTTTAGTAAATACAATGATTTTGCTTAAAATCTATAACAATCAAATCTCATATCATAAGCTAAAAGTGTTGAGTTGCACTAAAATCGTATATAATGATTGGAACAGGTCACCGCCCATGGTAAGTGGTGGGTCTTTTGAAAACCCCATGGTTCATGCATAATGCTCACCAATCATATTATATCAACATTAATTTAAAATCTACAGAGTATATATATAAAATATATTTAATTTATTAATTTAATTTAAGTTGGCGTTCAAAGATTTCAATAATGAGATTGTGCGATTAACTTATAAATAAATTAAATAATAAAATATATGCAACCACTTACATATTCTTCATGTGTGCTTTGGAATCCCTTCTTTAGTCTCATGATCTCTTCATCCTTACCTGGCGGTTAATATTCTACACGTGAAAACTCAACCCCTATTTATTTATTCACTTTTTTTTTGTGCAGTTAATCTTTTAATTTTTTACTAATATGATAATTCAATAAATTAAAATTTCAATAAAAAAAATATAAATAAAATTTTGAAATGTTTAATTTTTTCATTATTCTAATTTAAGTTAGACGATATTTAAAAATAAGTGGTATTATGATTTAGGTGTGCAAAACTTGTTTATATTGATTAATATTTTTGTTAATAATTATGATTATGTTAATAAAATAATTTAATTGTAAGATTATAGCAAAACCAAATACCAAATTGGTGTATGAGACTCCTTTGTTTTGGGACAAGGGACCTATTTCCATGTAGTGATTTGACTACTAAAGTCTAGAGAGGTGTATGCACTCTAGCCCCCTTTAGATTGAATATGAGACCTCTACTCATGAAATACATGTTCTTAACTATTAGAGCCACCTAGCATTATAAATAAGCTAAAACATATTAATAGATCCAATCTAGCATAATTAAGGTATATAATCAGTGGGTCAAATATATGTGTCCTATTGCAAGCATGAAAAATAAAATTTTGAAGGTCAAATAAGATGATAAGAAAATTCAGATTTTTGTCACCAATCCTTATCACATGTGCATTGAAGCTTTATGTTTATAGACATTGAATTGTAAAAAAATCATAGTAAAGCTTGACAAATCAATCAAAAGTTGCCACTAAAATTTCCACTCAATAGGAGTGGTAGGATTGGGAAGGAGTCTCCACAATCTCAAAGGAACATTAGTTTTTTTCATTCATTTAGGGTTTTGGTTAAGATTCAAATAACCTTGTAAAGGCATATGATCTTCTACGTGATCTTATCTTGGCCAATGAAACAAATGTTACAATCCTTTATATTTTTGGTGATTCAATGATTATCATCAAGACAATGACTGGAAAATCCTTTCTAGAGTGATGCAAAATAAACAACATTGCATCATCACTCAAATAAATCAAGAGGCTATGACTATAAAAAATCAACCCTTGCCACATCAAAAGACACTTAAAAAAATGAATAGGTGAACCAAATGAGCCCTAGAATTAAGTATCGGTACCTTTGTAAATAAAAGGGGGCATGGAACCATACATATCCCCTAAGTTTAAATTTCAAATTGGTGAATCATTTGCAACGACACATGCATGGACAAAATCTACAAACCTCATCATAGTGGCCTCTTGAAGAGAGAGGGACAAGCTATATTCCATATAAAATTTGAACAGTCTCCATGCTTGTGGTTATTGAATGTTTGGCAAATTATCATTGTAGGGCCTATGGGATAATGGCTTGGTTAAGGTTTGGAATGGGCAAAAAATTGGTTGGCTTGTTATTGCACCTGGCATTGGTGATTAATTTCATTTTCTTTGGGTGACTTGTTACCTTGTCTTTTGAATTGGAATGTTTATTCCCTAAAATGGATCATGTCCAAGTAATGTGCCAAAGAAAAATCATGGCCTATGTTGTCTAAAAGGCTCAATCCTAGCTACTATGTTTTCCTTTGTTTTGTTGCCTTAGCTATTTCTCTCTTCTCTGATTCAATCCCTCGTAATATTTTCAATGGAAATTATGTGACGATTCAAACTTGGAATTATATTCTGTACCTCATTGTTTGGTATAATTTCTTAATAATCAATAAGTGTTTGAGTCTATAAATATGGGATTAGGGAAATCCTATCCTCTACCATTCATAAGATTCAATTTAGGTTATTGAGCTTGAGTTTTGTTTTATATGCTATTCAAATATCTCCTCAATAATTTAGTCCAACAAAATAACTAGATTGGAAATTAGTTAGAATTTCAAGTTACACTGAGGGTTCTTATATTTTAAGAAAAATCATAGGATCTAAATGTGAAAACATACTAGACTAATTGCTTACAAAACAAAAAACAAGAGAGAATAAAACTACTAAGATATTAACTAATGAACCAAGAAGACAAATTAAATTGATTGTAAAATTTAATGATATATAATTTTTGAACATGCATACAATATCTGGAATATCCTAGAAGAAGATCCAAATCAAATTAGGTAGGGGTTCCATGTGTGTGCACTCAACATAACTCAAAAGAAAATTCCCTAGTTGGAAAATAAGTCAAAATTAGACTACGAGCACCGAAATTAGAAATTTTCCTAATTGAAGTGAACTATAATTATGTGGATTTATAAATTAGCTAAAAATAATTAATAACTCTCACATGAAGAAAACTAACTACTTAAACTCAATTAAACTCCCAAATAGGACAAAATTTCAACTACCAAAGGGAGGGATACAAGGGGGCAGGATCAAAATGGTAGCCAACTACTACAAAATAGGGAAGAAATGGATACCCACTGTAGGAAGAACTATGCTTGAGGTAGTAAAAATTAATGTAGTGGAATTATCAACATTATCCTCCAACTAGTCTCAATTCAGTGCCACATATCATCCTATGTAGCACTCCTACTAAAAATAGAAAACCCTCAAAATAAAAAAATTGTTTGAAACGATAGCGAATGTCTAGTAGTGAATGAAAAAGGTCATATGTGCCCCTACAATGTATGTAAGAGGGTCTAATGATGGTCATAGTGTAGGTACCAATGAGATTCTAATGAACTATTGAGTGCATGTATTACCTTCGTTCGCTATATTTTCGTAGATATGGTCTAAGGAAGTTAGGGATTCTACATGTTCTAGAATTCAGTCTCAAACAAGTGCTTCAAGGAAAATCGTCATAAATTTCTCTTTGAGCATTGGATTTGAATTTCATAAAAAGTGACTATATTGCATGGACTATAGTTTCTTGGGTACAAGTTCTAAGGACAAAGGTTAAAACATTGACAGGTAATATGCTATAGAAATTCGATATGTTTGACCAATCCATAATCATGTTATGATGGGAGAATTGGCATAATTTTATCTTGAAGAATCCAAACTCGATCTAACTAGTGGGGTTGGAAATAATACACAAAGGACTACCACAATATGAAATTTTAGACCTTGGGAGGCCGAAATGACAAAGATACAAGAGTTTCAAGACAACCTTATCAACAAGCTCAAAATCAATCTCTAAAAGGTGTGTATTTTTAAATTTGCATAACTTTTGTTTGAAAAATAAGTTTGAAGTGGTTCAAAGGGCATAGTGAAGCATAGTTATCATTAATTGGTTCAAAAATGCATGCCGAAAAAAAAAAATTCTACACCCTTTAAACCTTCAAAAATCTCTACTATGACACATGGAGAAGAAGAAATCCAACATGATATATGAAAATTGTGAGAACAAGTGCAACAATTTTTGATCTCACAAAGAAAAAACAAAAATGAATTGGGAGTGATGAATGAAAATATGGATGGTTTATAAGAAAAAATAAAAGGGGACATGGATGGTTTATGTTAGAACTCCATAGTTTTCCTAGCCTTAAAAGGAAATTGTAGAGGTAACCACAAACCATGTTTAAAGCTAGGATCTAGCCCTTCCAGCTTCAAAGAGGGTTTTCTCTGTATGGTTTTAATTTCATTGCTTGGATCTTAGGCTAGATGTGAAAGGCCAAGATAGGTTTTTTCCAAGTTTTGGTTGTAGAATGAAAGAAAAGTCCATTGGGTATGGAGTCATGAAAATCTTCAGTAATCAATAAAAAATAAACAGAGTAGTTGAACAGGGCGAGGTAGGAAAACTCTTGGATCTCATGAATTATGTGTGATATGGATAAGATGAAT
The DNA here is from genome assembly GCA_000404065.3 of Pinus taeda. Lineage (NCBI taxonomy): Eukaryota > Viridiplantae > Streptophyta > Pinopsida > Pinales > Pinaceae > Pinus > Pinus taeda. The sequence goes on along the minus strand of APFE031619533.1, from coordinate 68,428 downwards.
ATAAGGAAAGAATCAATAAGATATAAAGCATACTTAAATGAATTTTATATTTAATCTTAGAAGGAAAACATTAATATTTTTTAAGCAAGCCAAACCATAGTACTGTAAGTAAATTCAACTCATAATATTTTGGTAACAATCAAGAAAGAACATCCATGTGAAAACTTAAAAGGAAAAATAAAGTGACAGAGAGGAAAACATCACCATTTGTTTGACACAATAATCCCAAAACAATACTGCATCTCTATTTCTGAATTGATTACTTCAAAATAAAGTCCACAACTTACAATCAAAGAAAAACCTTCTCTTTTTGTATAATCCAACCCTTTCTAATTATTTTTGTAAAATACTTATAGAGTCTGTCTTGAACTAATTCAAACTTCAAATAAAATTCATTACAAAATAATATCTACCAAAAAATGTAGATATTTCAAAAATGGAACTAAATGATAGCAGTCTTGGACTAATTCGGATGTTTTGTTCACACTTTGAGAAGTGTTGTCAATGACCGTAGCAACATTTATTCTCCTTCTATTTGACTTCCCTTAATCTATAGGATTTTTGTTTGATTTTACTCAGTGAGTTCCAACAGTTTATCCCATCTTTCTTCACTAGGAATAGAGAAAATTACCATATTTCAAAATATTTCATCCACTTCTCTGTATGTTTGAAAAGTTGTTTTATTGATAAACATGTTAGCTCCCTATACCAATAGGTTTCATTTTTCATGATTGACTGGGGAAGTGCCAAATATGTTCATCCTTTTTATATTGCAAAGGTTCCATATGTTGATCAATCTTCACACTGCATAGGTGTTAACTTGTGCCACAATTGATGATTAACCAGACAGCTTAATCCTGGCTAGATCATGTTTGAATTTCACTTGTCTAAGAATAGAGAATGGAGGCCTGCACAAACAGTTTAAACTTGGCAAGCCAATAGTTAGGCAGAGAAGCAAAGGGTCTCAACAGCTTAATTTGAGCTCTGGAAGAAATAAGGGTATACTTAGATAGGAGGGCAACCAAAAGAAAAGAAAAGAATCAGGGTTTGCCAGTTCAAGTGCACCCAATAAGAATGAAGAAAAAATGCTAGGTATACTAGGCTGGGTAGGCAGTTTTAAAGGTACAAAGGCACGGTTTGTGAGCAATTTTCTCTTTAGAATGACTTGCCATCTCATAAAATCATGGGGCACCATGGCAAGGTGGCTACAGATCAAATGAAGCATGACTAACTCCCTTCCTCATCTTCCCAAAGAAACATTTACCAACACTCCCCCCAAGGGGTAAAGAGATCTGCTCATTACCCTTAGCCCCTTTAGCCTACTTCATTTCATGGCAAAATTAAGTGAGAATATGTTTTACCTAGGAAAAACAAGCCACATTTCTTGTGTAAAAAGTCTTGATTTTATCTTGCCAAAGTTTCCTAAAGTTTCACCATTGGTCATTCATTCCTCTCCCCTTGGCCTAAGTTTTTACTTTATAAAACTTAGCCTAAGCCAGGCAAGCCCCTCCCCCACAATCATATTAACCTACTAACCTTACTATATAACTCCTATGTATAGCTTCCCCCCACTTAGTATATAAATACATAAAAAACCCCCATAAAATAAGTACCCCCACCCTGGGCTGACTATAGCCATATTTTACATTTTTTTTAGGGAGCTATTGGCCCACCAAGGGCACAATAGCAACCCTCCACACACACATCGGGATTTATATAGCCTTTGGCTAAATAAATAACCTAAAACCCACAATTTTGCCCGAAAAAACCCACTTTTCCTAAGTCTGCCAATACATAGAAATACATTACAAAACATGAAAAATTAATGTGGGTCCACCACTGTTAAAAACCCGCCAGCTGTCCGATCGCAGCTCCCAGATCCGACAGTACTCGGCGATTTCGGAAGCCCCCAACCTGCCGAAGAATAGCCTCTGGGGGATGGGTGGTATTTCCACCGTACCGAGGACGCGTGTCAAGTGCTCGGTATGTTCGGAGCCCCCTCCCCCGAAACCACTTTCCCCAAAAAGCGGTGTGATATTACCGCTTACCACTTGCCCCCTCCCTACTGACGTCATGCTTATGTCACCTAATGACATCATCCACCATGTCATCCACCATGTCATCTGCCACGTCATCCGCCACATCATATGCCATGTCAGCCTCTGTACCCACTAAACGACAAAATGACATCATGCTGACGTCATCCCAAAAAAGCGCCCATAACCCGCCAAAGTCAAAATTTACAGGTAAAAAAGGGTAAATGTAATGTTTTATTTACCATTCTCTGTTTATTTTCCCCGCGCACCTGTACATGCAAACTACGTCGAAACACCATTTTCAACCATCCAAACCTGTCAACCAGCAAGCACAGTGTCCAACTCGGCCCCTCAACCCACCTAGTCGCCTGCAAGTCGTCCATTTCGTTGGGAATATAGGTATTTACCATCAATTCACTACAGACCCTATTTTCTATTAGTTTCTCTATGAATTTAGCACCAACACCCATAATTTAAAAGTGAAAAAACTGTGTTGTTGCCCACAAGTCCTCCATAAGCCTCTGAGGTACCAAATTCATTGGAAATCCATATAGTCATCCGAAATTGAGCTCGTCCGGCCCTATAAACTCCCCAAAGAGTCTCCCAGGCCATCACTGTGCCAAAAGCCCACAGCCCCTACTTCTCCAACTGATATCGCTGCACAGAGCCCAATTCAAGCCAACAAACTAGTTCTAATTGTGAATATCCCAGGGAAATATTTGAAGCCATCCTCATGCTCATTTTTTGCCTTCACAGAGCCAAAAATTCCAATTCTAAAAGCAATACAGCTGATCCATGGAAGGTCCAGCGGCCTTAAACATCACCCCCCTCAATGCACCCCACAAAGAGTTAGAGCATTTGTCCTTGGCTGATAAGGATTACCTAATCCAAGACCTTGAAGGTTTCCAAAACCATCTCCAGGCAGTCTGTGAGCTCAGAAACAGTCACTTGAATCAAGAAGATGTATGTGGTATTTGGGAATCAAACTTGCCCATATATTACCTCCCCTCTGTGAACATCTTCCCTGAGATCATCCACCTCTGTTTTGAGAACTATGAGCCAACAAATAGAGCCATTAAAAGTCCATTTGGGACTACTCTTTTCTATATCACTCCTGACTCTATCAACCAGATGCTGTACTTTAAGCCAACACACAACCAGTTTCCTCTTACCATGAAGTACTTGCTGGATGAAGGTCGCAAACTCTCCACCACAAAAATAGCCAGAGTTGCCAAAGTATTCATGATGGCAGATAGACAGCCCTAGCACCCACCTCCTTTTCATTATGGCTCCTTCACTGAAATGGGTAGGTTAGTGGTGGATATGATATCTTTTGTGTTGGGGTTCAAGACCAATGAGCACATTGATGAAACCATACTGGTTATACTGTCCAATTTTACCCCAGGGCAGCCCCCTGCTGTCAGGTACAATTATGCCAAGTTCATTGCCAATAAAATACATGACCAATTGTTAAGGCTGGACAGGGAGGGAATCTTCAAATATTCCTCCTATATATATATCATCTATTTTTATATTTCCAGCCAGATTTCTTCCAATTCCCCATTAGAAAATTGGACCACAAAGGGGAGAGGAGGTATGTTATTTTTTGACTTCAGTATTTCATGATATATGCACCTCTCCCTACTCTTATTGTGAGTTTATTGATCTATTTGTGTACCCTATATCTTGCCTCTTGATGAGAACTCCTCCTCCCAGACTGACACATGATATGAAGAAGATATTGTAGCTCTCCAAGAACTATAGAATAGGTGACTGGTATTTCTACCAGAATCACACTATTCTCAGAATATATGGCTGTGAGCTCTGCCCCTACAGGCTGCCCAGATATGTGCCAATGAGGCTTTTTGCCTTGGAATATTTCAGGCAATTCATCAACTCAAATCTGAGTCACTTCCATAGCACCAAGAAAAAGGCCCAATTGAAACTCAGAGACCAATTAGGCCCCTTTGTTATGAACAAGAAAGAGGGATGGAAGGATGCTGATGACCTATTGGGTCAAACATATAGGCTCAAGAGAAGCTTTTGGTGGGTGCCCTATGACCCATATGGCTTCATCAACGCAAGAAGGATAAAATATAGGCTAGCATCCTATGAACCCTGCCGCATCCATGACATAGAAAATATACCAACCAAGATGACTGGTTGGAGGGCACCCTAGTTGAAGAGTTAACTGAAGAAGAAAAAATGGAACAACCATGAAAGATTTGGAAAAAACTCTTGACTTGGAATCTTGTGGGCAGGTGTCTTTCAAAAAGCCACATCCAACTGGGGAGAGCTCATCAACTGCCACAACTGCACAACAGGTTGCCCAGGAAAGGACTACACCAGCAACAGGGACAGCAAAGGGCAAGGAGTTGCTAGTGCCAGAACAAGAAATGATGGAAGAGCAGCCTGCTACTTCAAAGCAACACAGCCAAGGGGAAGCCCCTTCATCACAAGCACAAGCACCAGAGGTACCAGCACTGCAGACTCCTCTTCCTGAGGAGAAAAACAAAAAAAGGGACCGAGAAGACACCACACCTGCAAGTGGGTCAACAGGTCAGCAAGAGGCCAAGAGGCAAAGAGTAGATCCTTCTGAAGAGGACACTGTGGAAGACATCACTGAGAACCCAAGAGGAGAGAGAGCCATTAGCCAACAGACCTCTACAAGCTCTCACAGACAAGAAGGAGACAGCATGGAATGGAAGTCTCCTCCTCAAAATCACAAGCAAAGAAGCCAGCATACGTCAAGCAGTCATTCAAGGATATTAAGGCTCAAAATGAGTCCTTAAGAATTCAATTATATGACCAGTTTCTTAAGATGACACCCTCCAAACAGCATAGCCTAATGGCATCCTATGAAATGAAGGAGGAAAAAATGATTTTCAGTCATTTCAAGGCCAAAGTTCAGGACCCCCAGTCTGCAGCTGACTACATAAGGACCAATCTAGAGGTCCTTGCCAAGGACATTCACCCAATGGATCAAATCGAATTACACAAGCAAACAGGTGAAATGGTCTATGCCACACTGGCAGACAAAGCAATGTTGGCCCACCAATTGAAAGAATCATTGAGTAACACATCTGCTCAATTGGACTTAGAGAAGATCTATTCTCTAGCCAAAGACAACCGCATAAAGACTCTGGAGGAAATAATTGTTGAGTTGGGACATGATCTCGAGGATGCCAAGGCCACCAAGGCATTGATAAAAAAGAAGGAGGAGGATATTGCTGCCCTCAGAAAGCAGTTGAAGCTACATGTGACCATGCATCCCCAAACAACAGAGCTAGCACAAGAAAAGGCAGAAGAGGATGTCATGGATCTATTAATAAGAATGAACCAAAGACTGATACAAACAGAGCAAGAGCTGGAGAAAGCATTAGAAACTAAGCAGGGAGAGTCAACCTCCTAGCTACCTCAAATAGCTCCAACAATTGTCTCTGCTCCCCCCACAGACACAACAGCAGCTCCTCCCACTAAACCACCAGTGACAATAGGTACTGAGACCACAGATGCTACAGTAGCAACAACAAGAGAGCCTGAGGCTAGCTTGAAAATGAAGGAAATGATGAAGGCAGTAAAAGAGCTAGAAGCTCAAATGTCAGATCTTAGAGAGACAAAAGAAAAGCTAACCAAGCTAGAAGTGAGCTATGACAAATCAAAAATGACAGTAGCAGAGAAGACCAGAGAAGTGAAGGCCCTGGAGAACAAGGTGAAAACACTGGAAAAGGATCTCACTTTACATAAACCTCTGGCAGATATCAAAATGATTTTGTGGACTAAGATTGGCCAGTCCATTACTGACCAATGGAGGTCAATTCAGACAATGTATGAACAAATGGAATTAATAGACAGGGCACAAGAACAAATACAAAGGGCCTGGGCATCATTAGGAAATATGTCTGATCAGGCCAATGCACTTATCCATTTTTTGAATACCAACACCAAGGAACAATTGGCAGCTTTAGAAATCAATGACAGGACAGGCACCATTTTGACAGTGAAGAAGGTGCTAACGATGAGGACTCTGATACAGACTCTGGAAAGAAGGTGTCAGGAGATGCAAATGGATATTAATATTTTCACAGAGAAATTGACAAGCTTGCAGCAAAGGGGTTTACCCAGTCTAGTAACAAGCAACCAAAAGCTGTTATCTCATCAGCAATATGCTCATCAGATGAACATGTATGTGACAAATCAGACCACTACATCATCCAGCAGCTTAGAAAACATAGGACCTCCTTCTGGACAAAGCTTGTATGACAAATTGGAAGGATTATTTTTCATAGAACATGAAATAAATCATCTGTTTGAGGTCAAGCCCAATTTTTACAGATATAATGAAGCTGATGAGATACTAATAAAGATACAAAGACACCAATTGCCCACAGAACACTGGTGGCAAAGTATGCTAGAAGTTTTGCGTAAGTAAATCCAAATCCTTTTTGCCTGTACAGCTGGTCAAAAGGCATGACACGTGGCAGAGGTAAATGAAGGAGCTCAGGCCAGGATCAGTACACATTTAAGATGAAACCAGAACATGTAGCAGATCAGGACAGTAACGCGGGAAAGCAAAGCAAAGCCATAACTCCTAGCCGAATTCCAGAGTGAAAAGGTCTAAAATATCTTGTCAGAAGACCAGCCAGCACAACTGCAATAACTCTTGCCTTCATTTCTGCCTTTATTTCTCTGAAAAAGTAGCTGAAGGAATTTATTACTCCTTATCTTATCACTGAGATATTTTGTAGACTCTCTATTTGTATAAATACCCCCCCAAAGAATGTATTCGGGGTTGGTGATTCTCCCAGCTGAAATACGCTATAACTCAGATATTTATTAATACAAAGGGCATTCAAATGCATTGTTGTTCGATCTTATGACTGTGGATGTGATGATGTTGGACTCTGCTGCAGAATTCTTGTGTCTTTCCTTGGCTCAATAAGTTATTCTAACTATGTTTGGTTTCTTCTATGTTTGCAAGTATCAAATATGTTTCATAATCTTAACAACAGGGAAAAAGAATAACCCACAACTTGTTTAAATACACTCTGTGTTCAATTCCTGTTGTTATCTATGTTTTCCTCATAATTAGTTCAAATAGAAATTCTTAAATGCTCCTATCTTTGCTAATTATCTCATTTTGAACTTTCTCAAGGAATTCTTCACTGCTCCTTGAAACGTTTCAACCATCTTCCCTCTGCCACTGGGATAAAGGATCCTTGACTGCCCTTCACCCCTTGGCCTACATCCCATCCATCACTAGCTTTGATATTGTTCCAAACTGATTACTTTCTCTGAAGTATTGTCTTTAATCTCAAAAACAAACTCAGTAGTCCACTGCCATAGACTCCATTGCCCAATGGAACTAAACCTATCAAACCTACATCCTACCTTTGCTCGAGATCACCATCCAAACCTATTTGAATACTCAACCCTGCACAACATAACTAGCATAAAACTTAGAACAAACAAAGTTAAAACATATAGAGAGAGCCTTCTCTGGATGCAGTTTGGCTAGAAATTGCATCTAAAAGACTGGTTAGTGGTTACCTCGGCCGTATTCCCTTTTCTCAACAAGTTTTGGGGAACAACCTGAGTGATAACAAAACAGATGATTGATTTCATGTTGAATGAAGAGGTCATAATGTAGGCATTCCATGAAAGTTTCTCCACTTATTATTCCTCTCATTTTGGAAAATTTGGATGTATCTGCAACTATATTACACAATTGGTCCTATTAGTTCTCTAGTGGAATCAATTTCCCATTAGAAGTTCTCAAGGATGGAAGCCCTTTATCCTACAACAAATTAAATTTTATGTTAAACCTCTTCACTTGTAGTTCTTACTCTTTGCACTTGTGTTTCAAGATGTATCATCACGTTATTCTTTGTTAGAACTCTTTTCAGTTCCATGAATGTGCATGTTCTATCTTGAATTTGAATTTCTTCTAGCTCATCCCTAGTCTTGGAGTTCAACACCTTAATAATTATGTGTGCTTCTGTGGGCATGTGTTCAATTTCAACCTCTGTTCTTTCAACTGCTACTTTGACATTTTGTACTAGTTCCTCCTGCTCAAATATAATCTAGAATCATGACCACAGTTCTGTGATATTTGCATTAATGTTATGCCATATTCTTTTCTTGGTCTCTACCAACATTTGTGTTGTTAATGATTGATTTTCATACTTTCTAATCTCTTGAGTAAGCTTGAATTTTTTCTTCACTTCTGCTAAATAAGCATTGTTAGCTTTGATCTTATTTTCATCCATTCTTTTCAATGATGCTAATAATATTTCATTTTCTTGGTTGGTTAATGATAAATCTCCTAGAGCTTTCACTAAATTTTCAGAATAATTTGTAGTGGATGTTGAGGTTGTTGCTATTGTTTGTTGTACAGTCTGCTGTGTTGATGTACTTGTAGTTTCCAACAATTATTTTACTTGAAAAGTGCCTCCATGTCTGTCTCCATTTTTTGAATTTTAATGTTCTATTCAACTATCAACTTGAACAATTTTTCTTTCTCTACCTCTAGCTGAGTGATTTATTTAGTCTGTGGGTGCTTTGTGGTTAGAAGCTTGAGCTGCTTTCTTAGAGCTTGAATACCAATGTTCTTGTTTTTAATCATCTCCTCAACTGCTTTGATGTCACTAGGATCGTATCCTAATTTAATCAACAAATATTTAAGATCTTTGGTTATGGTGTATTTAGCTAAGGATGACATTCACTCTATCATTAGCTATGAATTAATGTTGTTTAGAGAGGCCTTCGACTTGGTGGCTGCCATGGTTGAACTTGTTAATGTTGAGTATATCATTTCACCAACATGTTTACGTAAATCAATCTCATCGATTGCATTAATATTCTTGGTATCAAAAGAAATGACAAAGACTTTGTAGTCTTTTTCACTTTTAGGGACTGGAACTGTAGGTTCCAAGAAGGATAATTGGAACTGTCCTTTCTTTGTGTCAACTACGGACAAGAATCTGTGCTAAGTAGTAGAGGTCTTCTTCCAAAATTCTAATTATTTTGTAGCCTTCAATGCTTCATTTTTCTTCTTAATCTCTCTATATCTGGAAAAAATGTGTTGTTGTGTTGCAGTCTGGGATGTAGAATACACAGGTGATTTTGTTGTCTCTTCAATGTGTGAGAAGGAAGTGGTGGGAAGACATGTTAAAACAACTATAGCTTTCTCCCGTGAGCCCTTTTCTTCTGATGATTCCTCTTGAGTATTTTTCTGAGCATCATTTTTAGTATCAATCTTAGTATTTTCCTTAAGATATGTCTTCTTTCTTCTCTTAAAAACATGAAAGTATGCAGCTTCAAAACCTGAATATGTAGGAGACATACTTTTCCTTGATCTCTTAGCTTCTTTTTCCTTTGAAATAGGAGTTTGTAGAGATGTCTGACTGACAATTTTCTCTTCGTCCTCTTGCAGTGTATTCTCTGTCCACTCCTCTTGATTGGCATACTGCTCTATTTCTGGTCTAGGTGTATGTTCATATGGTGTGGTATTTTTCCTAACTCTCAATTTTGAAATTATCCCTAATGGATCATAAGACCATATAAAATTCAGCTTGAAATTCATCTTCGTTAGTAACTCATCTACTTCCTTTGTTGCCTCTTTGATGTTGATGATGTAAGGACCAATATGTGCCTTCAATTTAAATTATGCTCTAGACTTTCTTGACACAAAATGCAGGTCATCCATATTTAACATTTCCCTGATATATTCCAAGAAAAAGATTCTTATTGGTACAAAAATTGGCAACTTGTAAGGGAGGTATTTCACATACATAGATTTGAATTTCTGTATAATTATGGTAAAGATACCAATCTCAAACCTTAGCTTGTTCTGTAATATGCAAAACTCTTTTAATTTCTGGTGAAATCCTTGGTATAACATTGCTAATAAGAATACACAAAGATACATGAAAAAAATGATCAACAAAATTACTAAATGAATATTCCTTTGTATTCTTTCTGACCAAGGAAGTTTAGTGAATAACTGATAATGGTATTCCCTGTACATCCACCTTCTGCAACTAAAATTTGAACATGTATTCTTGATATAATATCATCAAATACACAAGGAGCGGTTGATGTTTGAATGCACCTTTAGTAATAAACTTCAAAAACTGATCATGAATAACATTTGATAGATATTGACTGTAGTTGAAAATGGTTGATGGCTTCTGTCCAATTGAGAAAATTGACAAAAATCCTAACACTACTTCATCTACCCATTGACCTTTGGGATAACCTAATAGGCAAGTAACCATAGAAATAAATTTCCTTAACATTTCATGGAAAATAGAAGCAGAATATGGAGGATTATGTTTGGGTAACTTAGAATTTTTAGGCATAAAAGACTAAAAAATATGTGCTCATTGAGATAAAGTAAGCTTATGGTATATTTCCATGAGTGAATCAGTGGAAAATGGATGTAAGGGAGCTTGAGGATTAATCTGAAGGGCTCAGGAGATAGCTTTGGTGTAATTGAGAATAAGATTTCATTATTTTGGGCAATTACAACCTGCTAGCTAGGGAGATACCTAAGATGATGCCATGCAATAAATTCCTGGAAAACATGATTTTGGGGAAAAATAAATCGAGGTAAGAATGAGTCCCAGATACTTAATTTATCATTGTTAGCTAATTTTTTTTTATTTGCCTAGTTATGAAGCTCATACAAGTCAAACTCACATTGGGTTTCCGTTATTTTATATCTTGTGCCAGCCAAAGGAAATTCATCTAGGTTATGAACTGGAGGTAATACATGACTTTCAACAACCATTTTCACCTTCCCTTTATGAGACGACATCTTCGACTGTAATGGAAGCTGAAGAAATAGAGTTACCAAATCACAATTACTTGATTGCAGATAGGAATGGAGCTGCAGAGGGTGCTGGTGCACTTGAAAATATTTGGTTCAACCTACATATATCAAATGAAAGGAAAAAGGGACTAATGTAGGATGATGAAGGGTTTTTAAAGCGAGGGGGGGGAGGGGGGGTGATTAACAGAAACATTACAGTTTTTTGGAGCGTCGCATTAAAAGATTTAAACATTGGCAAGAGTTATTAATGTTCAACATCCATATGACTATTGGTGGGAAGATTCAAAAGTTAACGGTAATGTGACGTGGATGGTAATGTAACATGGACGAATGAATGGATGACAGGTGGCGTGTGGCGTGTCGTGAATAGAGTGGGAGTAGGCAGGAGAAAGCGAGAGTGGGCAGTGATTTTCAAGGGGGGGCGAACATCGTTCCCCACCATTGAATTGGGTGGGAACGATCTTGTCCATTCAATATTACAAAAACTTTATTAATAGCGACCAAACATCACATCCGCTTTTTATTTACAGCTTTAAATAAAATATTTCACCAATTAATCAACATTAACCATAATCTAAAACTCAAGACGACATTTTAACTAGCACGCCCTTTAGGGATTTTATTTTTATTTATTTTGCACATATTTTCTTTTATTCCCCTTTTTCTCCATTTTTCTTTCTTTTTCTAATTTCATTATTTTTTCTATTTTTCTTTTTTCTTTTCTTTTCTTTTCTTTTATACTTTCTATTTTTTCCTATTTTTTCTTTTCCAGAAGGATAGAAAACTTCTAAAATAAAAATTAAGTTACAACATCCCATTGGGATAAATGTCTATATAATCATACCGTCATCACTATATTTATAGGACCTTAACAATTTAAAAGGGGACATGGAAAGTTTAAAACCATATATGGAAAAGTTTGAAGGAAGGTTTGAAACGTCTGCTACAATAAATAATTCCTAGTGGTGACAAGGTATTCCATGAAACCCATTATGAGAACAAAATGAACTTGAATCATGATTTTAGAAACTCTAAATTTGGGTTGAAGCTTGACCATATTCCATTTATCGATATGAGGAAGTTTGATGGCAAGGATCTAGTAACAGGTATACTACAAATGTAGTTGTTTGATGTATACGACATACAACACACACAAAAGGTACGCATTGCATCTATATATTTAGAACCCAATCAATTGGTGTGGTATCGATGAATTTGTTCTCGTAAATTACTTTTCACTTGGACAATGTTTACACAGGAATTGATACCACATTATGAGGATATAATGATAAATACCTTCTTTAGCCAATTGATAAATCTCAAACAAAACGGTTCACTTCAGGAGCACATTGAGAACTTAGAAAGATTGAGTATCAAGGTAACTAATAATCCAAAAGAGAATATGATTGATGTCTTCATAGGAAAATTAAATCATAACATCCAAGAATTTTTCATTTATGTGATGTAAAGGGAGGATGCCCCCTTCAATGGCTTATTATCTAGTTATTGATCTATATTTTCTTTTGTTTATGTGTTATTTGTTATCGATGTTATGTATCCAGATAAAAAATGGCACATAAACATAAGAAAATATAGATAAACAACCAGATAATAAGCCACTTCGAGGTGGAAACCTCCCTTTACATCACATAAATGAACAGTTATTGGATGATTCAAATGGCATGACCTTCTCAGTATATATAGGAGTCTAAATGGTCAAAATATAATTAGGGCATACATAAGAATAATAATGTAAGGGCACAAAAATAACAATATAAGGGCTACACTAGTATTATAGGGACCTAACATGCCCCTCTCCTACAAAAAGGTGTTGTCAAACCTTCAGTAGTTTTGGATGCTTCTGTATAAAATACTCATCCTTCCATGTGGAATCTTCAGTAGGTAGGCTCTTCCACTTAATTAGATACCATGAAATTGATCTATTCCAGAGCTATTAGATTCTTTTTTCCATGATTGCTTCAGGCTCCAATATGATTTTTCCTTCCTCATAAATTTTTGGAAATATAGTTTCAATTGGGAGCTTGCCACCTATAACCTTATTTAAGCATGACACATGGAAAATTGGGTGTACTCATCAAGATGCAAGAAACTCCAATCTGCTTACAATAGTACCAATCTTTTGCAACACCCTTTAAGTGCCATAGTACTTGGGTGATAATTTATTATCCTTCTTAGCTTGCTTGAGGGACATTTGTTTATATGGTTGTAGCCATAAAAATACCCAATCGCCCAAATCAAAACTTATTGCACTATGATGCTAATATTCCTATTGTTTCATTTGATTCAACGTCAGAGTTAGGTTATCCTTTAAGCATTGGAGAACGCATTGTTAATACTTGATGTGATCTTCCAATGCTTGAAACATAGAATTGTCTCTTGAATACGATGTGGTGGATGGTGGATGATATCCATAAATCTCCATAAATGGGGTCATTTTTTATGTTGTATGGAAGGAAGTGTTATACCATCATTCTACAAAGGGTAACCACTTGATCCATTGTGTTTGTTTATCACATATAGAGAAACAAAGATATCTTTCCAAACATTTGTTCATTATCTCAGATTGTCCATCAAATTAAGGATGATAAGATGAGCTATGAGCTAATTGAGTAACAAGACAAGAAAATAATTATGTGTAAAATTTTCCAATGAAAATCAAATGTCTATCACTTACAATAATCTTTTGGTTTCCACGTATCCTTTGAACTTTTTCCACAAATGCGACAACAACTCTACTAGATTTGAAAGGATGAGATAGTGCACAAAAGTGTGCATACTTGGTAAGCCTATCTGTAAGTTTTAACCCCGTACAGAAATTACCTGCATACGAATTCTAAATCACAGGAAAAATAAAAATGCGAGAGCATAACACATAAAACACATATACACAGAGATTTCCCACTGGATCTCAAGACTGAGACTACCAGCTTGATTTTTCATTATATTCCTTTCAATGTTACAATACATATTTATACATGCCGAAGCATCCAATACCATGGACCGAAAACCATCGCGTCCAAAACTGTGGACCGAAAACCATAGGTAGGTTCGCCCAACCTAATATAGGGTCCAAATTTTTTTTTTTCGGGGCGCTGCCCCGAACCCCGTAGAGGGGGGCTACCCATCCCCCTCTAGCCCCCCGAATAGGGGGGCTGCCGCCCCCGTTGTGACCCCCCCGCTGCGCAATCGCCGTGGCGAAGGGGGGGCTCCACCCCCCCTCTAACCCCCCGGTTCACTACGTAGGTTAGTCATGGAAAGAATATAACACAACCCAACACTCACCTCTTCAAGATGAAATTGAATGTTCTCTTTGCAATAAATTTTGTCATAAGGAAACTAAATGCAAAAGCAAAATGGGACCATATTACAAGCATGAACAAAAGAAAATAACACCCAAGGTATGGAAAAGAAAACTACAAACTTTGAAATTTCTGACCTAGATTTATATGAGAAAGTTTTTGATACATTGACAGTGGATGTTCGAAGCATATGACAGGTGAAAAAGATAAGTTTATTTATTTTAATGAAATAAATAAAGAAAAGAATGTAACTTTGGTAGTAACTCACTTGCTGCTATCAAAGGGAAAGGAATCATGTTGTTAAAGAAAAAGGTCAAGGCTAGAAATGTTTTATTTTTTTATGGATTAAGACATAACTTGTTAATTTTTAGTTAAATGTGTGACCAAGGGCATGAAGTTGTTTTTAGATCAAGGAATTGTGTGGTAAGAAATATGGACACGGTAAGATCATAATAAAGGGAACAAGAACTCTAGGAAATGTCTATGTCTTTGAAGGCGACCAAGGACATTGTTACTTGAGCAAATCTGAAGAAAGTTGGTTGTGCCACAAAAGGTTGGGACACCTTAGCTTTTCTCAATTATACAAATAAAGAATAATGGGAGTAGTTCATGACTTTCACAACATCTCTCCACCTGGAAGATAACATCTGCAAATCATGTCAATTTGGTAAGAAAACCAAAGTTTAGTTTAATGCTAAAGAGGGAACTACAAGTAAGCCACTTGAACTTATTCATATTGATTTGTGTGGTCCTATGAGAAAAAAGTCTCCCTTTCGTGAACAATACTTCATATTATTCCTTGATTATTTTACAAGAATGTGTTGGATTGGCTTAATAAAACATAAAGATGAAGCATTTGATAAATTTAAAGTATTCAAGGCTCTAGTATAAAATGAGTTAGATTTGAAAATTAAATGTATTAGATACCATAGAGGAGGAGATCTTATATCAAATGAGTTTTTCAATTTCTGTGAACAACATGGCATCAAAAGACAATTTTCTATAGCTAAGACTCCTCAACAAAATGGAGTAGGAGAAAGAATGAATAGAACAATTGAACAAATGGCACATGCCATGCTTGAATAGTTAGGAACACCTCATACCTTATGGGGGGAAGCAACACATACAACCATGAATATACGTAACAAAATTCATGTTCAAGTAAACATTGATCAAACTCCATATGAACTATGGTTTGGTAAGCCTAAAACTATCAAACGCTTTAGAATTTTTGGACGAAAATGTTACATAAAGAAAAATGATGATAATATTGGAAAGTTTGAATCTTGATATGATGAAGGAATCTTTCTTGGATACTCTTCCAAAAGAAAGGGATATAAATTTTATAATAAAGGGATTCAAAAGGTTGTTGAATGCATATATGTTTTGATTGATGAAGCACCCATGTGTACCAAAAGAGAAGCACCAGCAGATAATGAACCTCTCTCTACTACAAGCCAAAAGGTTGTAGGAGAAGGAAATAGAGAAGCAAAAGAAGAAGGAAATGAAAATACAGATACATCAAAAAGGACTCCTTCAAGGTATGTTTACAAAAATCATCCTGAATCGGTGAAAAGGAAATAGTAATACAAACAAGAAGAACTCTTGTTGGAACATCTAGATATTTAACCTTACAATCCACAATGGAACCTAAAAACGTGAATCAAGCAAGCAAATATGAATGTTAGGTTAAGGCAATGCATGAAGAACTTTATCAAATAGAAAAGAACTGTACATAGGAATTAGTACCAAGGCCTCATGATAAAAATGTTAATGGGACAAAATGGGTATTCAAGAACAAACTAAATGAAAATGGAGAAGTAATTTGAAACAAAACAAGACTTGTATGAAAAGGCATTATTCAATAGGAAGGGATAGACTTTGAAAAAACATGTGTACCTATAGCTAAACTTGAAGCCACAAGAATGTTTATTGCATTTTCAAGTTTTCCTAACTTTAAAGCATATCAAATAGATGTTAAATCTACATTCTTAAATGGGGATCTAGAAGAATAAGTCTATATAGAACAACCTCAAGGGTTCATTCTTGGCAATGATAAAAATCTTTTGTGTAAAATTAAGAAGACATTATATGGATTAAAACAAGATCCTCATGCATGGTATTATCGTCTTGACATGTACCTTCGACAACAAGGCTCAAAAAAGGAGTCTGCAGATAGAAATCTATATAACAAAGTTATCGATCAAACAAGAACTATTACCTCAAAACGAGAACTCTAACAAAAAAACCCCCAAAAAACATGAAAAAATAGTTCGAAAACAAAAAGTGTTGATTATGCATCAACACTTTTTTTTTCGGGGTAAAATATCAACATTTTTTAAAAATGACACTAAAAGCCAATTTTTTTTGGTGTGAAAAACACCCTGAAAATGAAAAGCATTAATGTTGCAACAATGCTTTTTTTCGGGGTAAATTTTTGACATTTTTTAGTAATGATGTTAAAGATAAAATATTATGACTTCGAAAACCCTTAAAATTCCAACAATTTTCAGGCATGACATTAAAGATAAAATATCGTGACGCTGAAAAACCTTAAAATTCCAACAATTTTTAGGCATGCCATTAAAGATAAAATATCATGTCTCTAAAAAACCTTAAAATTCCAATAATTTTCAGCCATGATGTCAAAATAAAATACTTATAATTGTTTTCAACCAAAACATTAAAGATAAAATATCACGACTTAAAAAATCCTTAAAACTTTGACAAATTTTCAACCATGGAATTAAAACCAAATATGACTACAAAAAATCTTAAGTTTTCAATATATTTCAACCATGATATTATGGAAAAATTATATGGCTAAAACAACCTTTAAAAATTAACGCTTGAATAAAAAGTCATTATACCATGAGTAATTTCTTTTTAAATCCTAACAGAGTATCTATTTTAAAATATTAGCCTAAGACAACTTGACACATTGCAACGATAATTTAAAAATCGATCATCAAATTGACATGTATATGTAGGCGAACTCGACCTATTGCAATGAAATCTTAAGAATCAACCATCAAATTGATACATTGTGGGGAAGGCTTGTCCATTATAATGATATCTTTAAAATCAACTATCAAATTGGCACATAATGTGGTCGGGTTGCTAGTTCGGATAATCGACATGAACCCTACAAATAAAATA
>APFE031619533.1:0-26854 GCA_000404065.3 Pinus taeda | reverse complement strand
ACCTATGGTTTTGTGCATGATTTTTGCACATGTTTTTTGGACGTGATGGTTTTCAGTCCATGGTATTGGATGCTTCGGCATGTATAAATATGTATTATAACATTGAAAGGAATATAATGAAAAATCAAGCTGGTAGTCCCATTTTGGGATCCAGAGGAAATTTTTTGTGTATATGTGTTTTATGTGTTATGCTCTCGCATTGTTTATTTTATGTGTTTTAGAATTCGTATGTAGGTAATTTCTGTACGGGGTTAAAACCTACAAATAGATTTGTGGAAGGGATCCATTTTAAACTGAAAGGCGAAAAGAGTGATATTTATTGAGTACTTACTGGGTGAACCAGATGCAACTAGCTCTGATACCAATTTTTAGCAGGGGCTTCGCTAGTGGGAGCGCAAGCTTGCTGGAATCTCAGCCTTGCTAAGCCTCTTCTTTCTTGCTATTATGAACTCAAAAATACTAGTAACCTTTCACGCACTCTGAGACCTTCACAACAACACCTCTGGCCTTCCATGGTCTTTGGCATCCCTTCGGCTAGTTGATGTAGTGACGAAATTTTATGCAAGAATTACTATCTCAGCAGCACAACTTAAAGCACACAGTACTTAGAAGCGGAAAATGAAACAACACTCTTTATTGATCTCAATATGGATTACAATAATAACAAATCTGTTCAAACCAAAGTTTGACTGTGTTCGTGTTTACCAGACTTGAGCTGTCCAATATTGAACAAGCTTTACTGGAGGCTACTTGGCGAATACACAAGCTCTGTTTGTGAACAAAGACTCAACACTCAACACACATATACTCCAACACTCTAATGTTCTAGCCACTTTAGGTTCTCACCAAGAGGTTACACTAATGCACAAGCTTCTCAGAACACCTAAATACTTTAAGTTCTTTACATGATGCAAGCAGATCAGACAGATCATCCACAGTTGCGAGCAGGAAAAGAGCTCAGACTCCAAAACATAAGACTTACAAACTCACAATGACTAACAACCGATGCCCGAATGAGCCTAGACTCCTTGCATATATAAAAAAAGGAGTGGATAACCATTCGACAGTCGGACCGACAAACTGAAGTATGAAGGAATCTGTTAGTATGAGATGTGGTTCAATATCCACCAAAAGTCGGAGAAGTGCTTCGAGTCTCGTGACTAAGGAATCAATCGTATAGTCTTTTTACAAAGTGGAGGTGACAGATCATCCCACGCAAAGCATATTTATCTCAGATGTACACTGTGGATGCCTTTTAACCAGTGAAGGCCCACGAGAAAACTGGTCATGAATAGTCCTCATGACTGGACCATTGTACAATGTGGAGCTTTATGGCATAAGCCCATGGGAACCAGAAGTACTGGGGCCACCAAGGGCTGTTATTCCGAGAAAAACTTTGAGATATAATATACCATCCTAGGCTTTGGTAAAGATCCTTCTTACAATCATAGGTTTATTAAGCACAAATTAGTGTTTTATCTTTGTCATTACCAACCATTCATCATGAAGGCACATGAATTGTTGTAAGATATGATGGTTTGGGTACTTATACATGTGTATTACATCTCTAAATGGTTCATGAATACATTCCATGTTATTTTTGTGAAAACATTTATCACAATTTAAGTGGAAATAGGCCTCATAGCAGATTGGATCAATGGCTGTACAGTTAACACCATAGTCATCCCACTAATCCTCTAGCCATTTTGACTGTTGTGATCTTTGTCCAGTTCTGATAGATCCAAACTTCATCTTAGTGTATTGTGTCTCATTTTTGCCATCTACATTAAGCAAATCCCACCATAACTGCTTATAACCTACAAAATCAAACACTGTGTCAGGGAAAATAAGTTTAGGATCATTATGGGGCCATAAGGCTGGATTAGTAATTGGCCATTCTGTATTCCGAGCTCTATTTATAGTGAAGTATCTATAATATTTTTCTTCTGTCACTTCCTTCATTCCATATCATTGATATATCTTTAAAGAAATTTTGTAGTACTTCTTCTGCCCAATTTTTAGCAGGGGCTTCGCTAGTGGGAGCGCAAGCTTGCTGCACTCTCGGCCTTGCTGAGCATCTTCTTTCTTGCTGTTATGAACTCAAAACTACCAGTAACCTTTCACGCACTCTAAGACCTTCACAACGGCACCCCTGGCCTTCCACAGTCTTTGGCGTCCCTTCGGCTAGTTGATGTAGTGATGAACTTTTATGCAAGAATTACTATTTCAGCAGCACAACTTAAAGCACATAGTACTCAGAAGCAGAAAATGAAATAAACTCTTTATTGATCTCAATATGGGTTACAATAATAACAAATATGTTCAAACCAGCGTTTGACTGTGTTCGTGTTTACCAGACTTGAGCTGTCCAATATTGAACGAGCTTTACTGGAGGCTACCTGGCGAATACACAGGCTCTGTCTGTGAACAAAGACTCAACACTCAACACACATATACTCCGACACTCTAATGTTCTGGCAACTTTAGGTTCTCACCAGTGGGTTACACTAATGTGCAAGCTTCTTAGAACACCTAAAGACTTTGAGTTCTTTACGTGATGCAAGTAGATCAGATAGATCGTCCATAGTTGTAGAGCAGGCAAAGAGCTCAAACTCCAAAACATAAGACTTACAAACTCACACTGACTAAGAACCGATGCCCGAATGAGTCTAGACTCCTTGCATATATAGCAAAAGCAGGGGACAACCATTCGACAGCCGGAACGAGAAACTGAAGTATGAAGGAATCTGTCAGTACAAGATGTGGTTCAATATCTACCAAAAATCAGAGAAGTGCTCTGAGTCTCGTGACTAAGGAACCAATCGTATAGACTTTTTACAAAGTGGAGGTGACAGCTCATCCCACGCAAAGCATATTTATCTCAGATCTACACTGTGGATGCCTTTTAACCAGTGAAGGCCCACGAGAAAACTGGTCATGAATAGTCCTCATGACTGGACCATTGTACAATGTGGAGCTTTATGGCATAAGCCCATGAGAACCAGAAGTACTGGGGCCACCAAGGGCTGTTATTCCGGGAAAAACTTTGGGATATAATATACCATTCCACGCTTTGGTAAAGATCCTTCTTACAATCATAGGTTTATTAAGCACAAATTGGTGTTTTATCTTTGTCATTACCAACCATTCATCACGACGACACATGAATTGTTGTAAGATATGATGGTTTGGGTAATTATACATGTGTCTTACATCTCTAAATGGTTCATGAATACATTCCATTTTATTTTTGTGAAAACATTTATCACAATTTAAGTGGAAATAGACCTCATAGCAGATTGGATCAATGGCTGTACGTTTAACACCATAGCCATCCCACCAATCCTCTAGCCATTTTGACTGCTATGATCTTTGTCCAGTTATGATAGATCCAAACTTCATCTTAGTGTAGTGTGTCTCATTTCTTCCATCTACATTAAGCAGATCCCACCATAGCTGCTTATAACCTGCAAAATCAAACACTGTGTCAGGGAAAATAAGTTTAGGATCATTATGGGGCCATAAGGCTCGATTAGTAATTGGCCATTCTGTATTCCAGGCTCTGTTTATAGTGAAGTATCTATGATATATTTTTCTTCTGTCACTTCCTTCATTCCATATCATTGATATATCTTTAAAGCCATTTTGTAGTACTTCTTCGCCCTATGTGCTCTAACCATACTATCTAAGTAAATCATGTCATGTATCCATTTATTTCCTTTTGGGAAGACTCTTATTTTTGGCACAAGATGAAGAAGATCTGTGTGTGGCTGTAGATTAGCATCCAAAACTTTTGTGTTTCGGAGCTGCCATGTGGGCTTCCAATCTTTTCTGTATTCAGTCCAACTTTGATCTTCATTTATTGTTCTGAGGACTTTCTTGGTTTTGAGTTGGATCCCATTCAGTTACTATAACCATAATATGATCTTGCTCTTGATGCTGGATGTTTTGAAGGTGTTCCCTACTTAAAAAGTCAGGGAGACAATTTTCATTACCCTTTCTATGTTCCACTTGAAAATCAAAATTTGCAAACAATGCTTGTCATCTTGCGAATTTAGCTTCCCCAGGCTTTTTGATATTTTTTGTGAAAACTTTATTTAATGCTGATGCATCAGTCCTGAGGAGGAATGTTCTGTTGATAAGATGAATTTCAAATTTATCAATGCAATTCCATGCAACTTTAACTTCTTTTTCAATGGTGGAATACTTCTTCTCAGTAGGGTTCCATGTTCTTGAAGCAAATTGAATAATTTTCTCTTCTGACCCTTTTCTTTGTTTCAAAATACCTCCCCAGCCAATATTGCTGGCATCTAATTCTATGATTTTGAATGTAGCATCATCTGATATGTATAAGATGGGAAGAGTTTTTACCTTAGACTTGATATTTTGTATAGCTCTGGTATGAGCTGGAGTCCAGGGTTCAGGATTCTTGCGTAGGCGTTGGTTCAACAGACTTCTGTCCTTTGCGAAATCTTCGTAGAAGTTACTGACACAATTGAGGCAGCCAAGAAAATGTTGCAGCTGAGTTTTGTCAGTTATTATATCTGGAAACTTGCTCGAAAATCCACGAGCATGTTTTTGTAGGGAAATTTGGCCATTAAAAATATTGTGGCCTAAAAACTTGATGGAGGTTTGGAAAACCTCAATCTTCTTCTTACTTAGGACTAAACCATTTCTTTTGATTGTATTTACAAAGATCTGTATATGCCTAAAATGATCTTGCAAGTTCTTGGAAAAAATCAAAATGTCATCTATATACACAATTAACCAATCAAAAAATGGCTTAAAAATGTTATCCATCACCTTCTGAAATTTTGACGGAGCATGCTTGAGGCCAAATGGCATAAAATTCCATTCATAGTGTCTTGTTGGGATACTGAAGGCAGTCTTAAATTTATCTTTCTTCGAAATGGCGACTTGCCAAAAACCTAATTTCAGGTCAAATTTTGAAAATACTTTGGCTCCTGCAATTCTACTGATCAAATCACCCTTGTTGGGGATTGGATATGTATCATCTGATAGTACTGCATTCAGGGGCGTGTAATTTATGACCAGTCTTGAGATTCCTCTGATTTGTTATGATCTTTTATTGACATAAAGCCCGTAATAGTTCCATGGACTAGTTGATTCTCTGATCAATTTTTTATCTAGCAGGTTCTGGACCTCTTTCTGGCAGAGTTCTCTATATTCTTTATTCATTGGGATTGCCTTGCTTTTACAAGGTCCGCTTGTGTATTCTCCTTTGTATGGGATCTCAACTGAATGTTGCTTTCTATGCCAAAATACATTTGGTTCTTTAGCGCAACATTCATTTTCAATTTGTACTTTTAGCTCTAAAATCTTTTTCTGTACTGTTGGAGAAGTTAACTGCTTTGAGATGCTGAGAGTGGATTTCAGATCTTTTAAATCTGGTAACTTGGCTTCTGCTTTTTCAGTTCATTCATGGTTTGGACCATTGTCGAGAATCTTGGAGTCGATACATATGGCAATTCTATTCTTCTAGATTGGCCACTGGAAGTAGGCAGAGTGATAAAATATCCACCTCTGTTGTTCTTCGTCCTGTATGAACCATGAGGTTCTACAACAACTAGAAAAATGTTTCCTAGGATGCAATCAACTGGGATGTCAGCAACATCAAATTTCAATTTTATACAATGTCTGTCAAAACATATAGAAGCTTTGGGCACTTCATAATTCAATGTCTTATTGCCCAGACCAATAACTTCTCTTTTAGCTGCCATCCAAAATTTTGCTGGGATAACTTTATTGTTGAGTATATTCACATCTGCTCTAGAATCAATAAGAGTAGTCAAATTAAAAGTTTCATTCTATATACAAATTTGTACCTGTACATGGTGTTGTTGATACTCAACTACGAGTATTTGCATTTCTTGAAAACCAGAATCATTATCTTTTATTCCTTCATAGATCTGTACATTTGATTTATAGTAATCTTATGGATCAAATTCTTCTTCTGGTTTTGTTTCTTTATGCATCCCTTTTTCTAATCTCTGAACCTGAATTTCTAGCTAAGAAATTTCAGATTTGAGATTGTGTATTTCATGGCTTACTTCCCCCAAGGTAAGTGGGAGGACCTTGTCCTGTTGTCGTTGCCTTTGAAAATATTTTGCATTTCTTGCATATGAGGCAGCAATAAAAAGTGGCTTCTTACCAGAATGTTTGCTGCTATTTGAAATCTTCATCTAATCCATGAAGGCTTCTGTGAGGCGAGTCTTCATTTCTCCATCTTCCATTGCACGGATTTGAGATAAGATTTTTATTTCATCTTCCTCTATTTGAGCCATAAGAACTTTTTCTTTGAGTTTCTTAGACTATGGCTCTTCTTTTGAAGATGATTCTGTAGAATCAGATTCACTGTTAGTAAAAATGCATTTACAATTTTCCGAATCTGAACAATTACAGGCATTAGCATGAAGATTTATTTCTTCAAATTCTTCAGATGAATAGACAGGACTATTATTTGAATATGAGAATTCATCAGATGAGTACAACAATTCTTGTTGTTGAATTTGAGGGCGATCACCAATTGTAATATTAGGACAATGTTTTGTCCTATGAGATTTGGACCCACATTTCATGCAAAAGTATTGGGTCTCAGTCTTGACTTATTTTAAGTTTTGATTTTGTGGCTGAGATTTCTTGCCACGATTCTTTTTCGACTCTTCTCCTACAGGACAGTTATTTGCAGTGTGTCCTATTTGGCCACAGAGCAAACAAGTCAGTTTGTTCCACTTTTCTTGTTTATGACTGTGTAAGTGGATATCAGATGGCCTGTAATAGTGTGTTTTTGGGATATACTTGTAATATCCCTTTCTTTTCTGCTGTGCATGGGGCCTGAATGGAGGCCTTTTCTTGTTGAATCTATTATAAGTTTTTTTGGTTATGTGCAGCTTTTCTTTCTTATCTCTTCTTTTGAGCTTCCTTTTCTTAACTAGTGGATCTTCTAAAGATATGCCATATTTGCTGCAAAAAGATTTGCTGTCTGGAAATCTAGATAGCTTTTCTAATGAATTATTTACCTTTGCACTAGTACAAAGGCCAACCAATATTTTAGTAATCAAACTGTAAATCTGTCCCCATGTATAGGACTCAAATGGCATCTGGAAGACTTCTTGTAATCAAAGATAGTCTACAAACCTTGATGGAAGTGTTGCCAAGTAAACCTGTTTCCACAATAGATTTTTGGAGTCCTTTGTCTCATATATCCTCTGCATCCAGTCTCTATGGAAGTCTTCATATTGGAAGATCTTGTAACATTTGAGGTTCATTAGAATGACTTCATTTTTATCAGCTATATCAGCTTCTGAACCACACCAATGTTCAACAATCATGGAGGTTAGAGCTCCAATCATATTATTTTGGACCGTCCCATCTGGATTGTGGATTATGTTACTTTGCTCATCTTTGAGCAATTGATCTTCCATTTTCTTAATCAAAGCAAGAGAAGATTCTATTTCCCACCATTTTAGGAGTGTGCCTGTAAAGCACTGGATAATGGTCTTACAAGCATCTACCTCGAACTTTCCTCTGAGACACATGAGTTTATACTCCCTGTACATCATATCTATTAATTCTTTGATTTGTCCTACACTGAGGTTGTCTATAGACCAATCTTTATGAGAATCAGCAAAGAATGTGTGAGTTTCTGGAATTTTACCCTTGCCACGGATATTAGGCACAACATACCTGGTGTATTGACTTTCTAATGGCTTATATATAGGTAAAACTTCTATTTTCTCTTCTTCTTTAAATAAAGCTAAGAATGTGATATGCTCATCTTTTGGTGTTCCTGCAATCTTAGAAGATTCTCCTTTGTCTATTTCCCTTTTTATTTCTTGGATGCAGACTCCTTGTGGAGTAAGAATGGAAACTTTTCGATAGGTTTGACAGGGTCTTGTATTTGCACAGATCCTTTGTGCATAAATGTTGCGGGAATTGGTTTCTTTGTTTTGCAAATAGATAATTTGTCTACTTTATTTACCAATTCTGTTAATTGACTTGATGTAGAGACAATGTGCTCTATGACTTTGTCTTCTACATTCTCTAATTTGTGTAGAGATTCTCTCATATAACTCTTGACGACTAAATTATCAAATCGTACTTTATCTAGAGCATTATTTACAATATTCAAGGAAACCTGTACAGTGTCAAACTGGTCTTTGACTACGGAAGCTTTGGTAATATTCATTTCAAGGCCTTCAAAGCAGTATTTGTCCAGTTCAACTGCTCTCCTTTTTTCTGAATTCTGCCTTCAGTGCCTATTGCATTATCATCCATTAACACTAAAGGAATTGCTTTGGCAGAACTTTGTCCTTATCCAAGCATGATTCCCTTATAAGGTGGAAATGTGGTTGGAGTCTCAACCTTAAGGCCATCTAGAGCTTGCCAGAGATGTTGGGATGGAGAAGATGTTGATGACTCAGTCATTAAAACATTAGCAGTCTGTCTTCTTTCTAACTAGGTATAAAAATAAATCCAAGTATCAGTGGATTCCATGTGTTTTTTTCCATTCTACAGACAGTGCTATTTTATGAGGAACAGTATGACTGCTTCCAAATTATTTAGCTTTGGGGTTTGTGAAAATATCCCAATTCAACATTGCTTTCATCCATTTTTCTGGGATTTTGGTTTTTGGAAAACCATCCGTAAGCGTAAAGAACTTATGCATCTCTGTTGTACTAGGCCTTTTACAATCTTCTAGAACTCAGCCAAATCTGCAGTTGGGAACCAATCCTTTTGATTGTTCAAGATAACCAAGACCATATCTTGGTTTTGCTAGTCTCATATATGAAAATAATTCTGTAAGCCTTGGATCTTCTTCTTCTAAGGTAGGAACTGCATGTATCATGAGAACATGCTCAGATTCATGTGTGAATGAAATTTTAGAGCATTTAGGATTTGGACAGGGAGTAAGAGAAGTAGAAGGAGGTGCTTCACCTGTTCTTGGATTATGGTTCTCATGTAGGACCAGATTTGCAAGTTGGATTAAATTGATAATATTTTGACACTCAGGACATTTGACTTCTAAAGAATTAAAATTCACAAGCTGGGCTAACTCAAAAAGAGAAATATGCTTACAAGAATTTACAGAGGAACTGGAGCAAGTAGTATCAGCCAGTTCTGGAGAAACATAAAAATGAGACATTCTGCAGTCTTCATCAATTCTTCTTCTATCAATTGTGGATCTATGGGGAAAAGAGAGAATGGCTTTGGATGATTCTTCATGAATATCTGCCGAGGTTATTTTCTTGACAGAAGGAGGCCTGGGATTCAAGACAACCCAGTGTTCGGGGAAAGTTAGATCTTCCCATTTGATTGTTTGGTGCTCAATCTTCTGGTTTCTTGCATCTATGAGTACGACAACATTGGCTTTTAAATCCTTGCTTGGGGCATGCAGAACTGCTAGATATTATGTATTTGTGTGTCTAAAACACCCTTGAGTTTGGATTGCTATATTATGTCGTTTTCTATTCATGTCAAATCTAGTGGTCTGGATTTGTAATTGAAGGATGTCTTTTATGGTTTCATCAAAGACATAAATAGAGAAATTTGGGTAGCAATCAAAATATACTGGCCCATTGGATAGAGGTGCGACTATCCCACCTATTAAGGAATCTGTGTATTTATTATGGGTGAGGTCACAAACAGTAGCTAATACAAATGTATTTAGACCTTGATGAGTAAGTGCATGTATCCCTATTCTTACGCGTAGTCTAACGAGGCGGATGAGTTGCCCGGAAAATTATGGAAATTCTGGTTATATTTAGAGAAAATCCGGCAAGGATTTTTTTAAATCCAAGTTATAGTTTTTAAATTTCAAAATTTAAGGTGTCCTAGACATTTTTGATGGTGCTAAATCTATTTCCACCATCAAAAATATGATTCAAACACTACTTCTACAAGATTTTTTGAAATTTTTTAACATGAATTCCGACCACTTCTGGCCGTATGGGCAATTCCTCCGCCTCGTTAGACGACTCCCTATTCTTATACAACCCAGATGAAGATATTGAGTTTTTAGCCGTTTGGCCTCGGCTTGTAATGTCGTGGGATCAAGGAGAGATATACTCTGTACGCAGTCAGAATTTTCCTGTATCTGACGTATTGACTCCTTTATACTAATACGGGTAGCAACAACTAAATGAAATGTTGAATTTAAATTTGACACGAATTTTACATTTTATTATTATTTATTATTATTAAAACTCATAAAATAAAACAAGTTAATAAATTACTAAATTTATTTTTTAAATTCAATTTAATATTATTAAGATAAATTATAAATATAAAACATTAAATTTTTTTAATAAATTTTACAGTCAAATATATTTAAAATAAAATTATAAATGCTAAGCAATTTAAAAAAAAAAAAACAAAAATATGCTAAGAAAATTTAAAAAATAAAAAAAAAAAACATAAAATTTAATAACTTATCAATTTAATCAGAATCCTAATGGTAGGTTTGTATATATTAAAATTTTGAGTGACTGCCAGTCGAAATGGTGGATTGCATATTTGATCTTTAACGATTGTTAATCGATCTGGAACATCAGGCAATATCCATTTTTAAATATTTTAAATTTTACACTACTAGAGGCCAGACTCAGTCTCCTATAAGGTACCCACTACCCATGTCCGACACATACACGTGTGGACTAGGTATTCATGTTCAACTTTCTATGAATCAACAACTAGTGTGTGCCATTATTGGTGTCCACACTCATTCTCTTTTATCAATATTTTCCCACGCCATGGTGATGTTAGATTTCACCTAAAAAATTATTTTGGGGGTTTCAATGTGAAAGCACCAGGTTGGGACTAGTAGGACAAAATTTTCAATTGGGAATAGGATTATCAGTTGTTATGGCTACCCGTCGGCCCTCTAGATCAGCAAAATGGAGACATCTTTTCGAGAAGCATGACAAGCATAATATGAAGAGGGAGAAATATTTGCAAAACTATAGTTGGAAAAATGTTACAGTCATGCAAAATATTTGCATAATTGTAGTTGGAAAAATATCAATTTGCCAAACTATAGTTGGATACATGTCATAGTCATACAAAATATTTGCGTAATTGTAGTTGGAAAAATATCATAGTCATATGAAAATGGTAGACGAAAAAGTGAGCTACACTGATTCAAAAGAAAGGCTTATCGACCTAATTATTTTATTTTTAAAATTGCAATTGTTTTTATAAAAATTATAATTTTTTTTTTTGAATATTTTTGTTTAAATAATTTCAAACATTTTAGAGTTTTCATATTAGGCACCAATAAGTTCTACCAAGGTTTTTCACTTTAAAATAAATGTTCATCCTTGAAAATTTAACTATGTCCAAGTTAATACATATGTAAGTACATACTTATGACATTTGTATTCATCTCTTGATGACTATTCATATTCAGTTGACACTTTTCATATATTCTAGAGTGAATAGTAGTTTATAATGAAAAATAGCATAACCTTAATAGATTAGGTTTAACATAAATTGTTACAAAGTAAATTTCACAAAGAAAGTATTATAGTAACTCCATGCCTTCATAGTAATATGGGCACACAAACTGCAGTTATTAAGTTTTTTAATTTTACTATTAAGGTATGAATTCTTGGTTTCTTTTAAGAGTTTCTATTCTATTTTATTTTGAAACATAAAATACATAATTAAAACAAAACTAGAGAGACTAAAGGGTAGCTTTTCCTTGATGAAACCAAACCAACTGAATTGAGATATGGGTTCAAAACACCTCTCTATTTGAACATATTGAAAAAAAAAGTGATCTTACTTGCCCATTGGGAAATTGGGTCATATAAAGCATTTATGACATAGTAACAATTCAAGTTCAAGAAAGCAACTAGATGAATATGCCATGTAGGAAAAGTAACTAGATGAGTTTAATCTGTAGGAAACTAGGCCTATCTTAATATAAGATATGATAATATAGTGTAGATATATAATAAATCTAGTACTTATAAAAATGGAAATAAAACTCATAGTTGAAAAATATGGAGTTAAGCTTGAGCACATCTATAATACCCTTTTTAGAACCCCATGTTTTGTAATAAGACCAATAATGCTAGAATGACCATCATGGGTATTTTGATAAATTTCATTTGATGTAAATATTATTTTTTTATGTAATATATTCCTAAAGTTGAAGAAGAGATGACCCAACACTGATCTCGATGCTTAAGGGGAAAGCTATAAGGGGGATCTAATAATTATCATACCTTAGCTAAACTAAATGTACCAAAATTCTAAGTTAATATTTCAACCACCCAACTACTTGAATAATTGTGGGAAGAAATGGAAGTGTTACTAATGTACTTTAGGACTATGGGCTCCATAGCCATTATGGAGACTTATAAGGGACCACATAGCCTGAGAAGGGACCCAAAATTATCATGTCCGGAGTCTGTGTGGGGAGAGAGGGATAGAGGGTAGCAGCAAGTAGTGGAAGGGAAATGTGTGCTAGATAGAGAGATCGAGAAATGTATTCTAGTGAACCATTGTAATTATTTTATAGAAACCAAATCCACATGTGGGTTGAAAATGTGAGTCTACTTGGGGGTGACAAAGAACCCTCTAAGTCACAATAGACCTATGTGTTATTATGGACTACCTAATTAGTGATAGAAGTCAATGTTGAAGCTATCAGCCTAAGCTAGAATTCCAAATGAAAATGATAAGAACGATTGTTGAATATATTCACAAAAGCCACAAAAAAATGGCTCCCTTATGCTCTGGAAACCCAAAGTGGTCACATGATGAGAGATACTAAGGCCTAGTTTTGTGGTCAAAAGCCAACATACTTAGTCTTTTTGTATGAAGGAGAGTAGCCTTCATGTCCCTTAACTTGATTTGTATCTATAGAACTCTCAGAGAAACTTCCTATTAAGGCATCAAATCTAGCCCAATGGTGTCCAGTGGCAATAAATATGTAGTGTAGCTATGCTTAAGGTTGTGTGGAGAGTGGATCTTGCCTCTTTAGTTTCCAACAAGCTACTATTGTTCAAATAAGTGTATAAACTTCTTTTTCTTAATGAATGATATTGTTACTTAGTGTTTTATAACTAATGCTAAGAGGGAATTTGATATTAAGTATGAATGGTAGAGTGTTTCATTGGGAAGAAAATTGAATAGAATATTTGAATGCATTTTTTTCTTTTAACATGAGAAATCTTGTAAATATCAATCTGTTATAATAAAGACATGGTTGAAAAAGTCTTCATAGAACATGTAATAAATAATTAAGAAATCATTAATGAACACATGAAGCATGTGAATATGTTATAAAATTAATGTATAGTGGGTAGTTATTGGTACAAACATGGAGCATAATTCATGTTTAAGCTAGAAATATTAAAGAGCTTTGAGTTGCCACAAAGTGTAAGAACCTTTTTCTTGGACTCTCATGAACTTGGAGTTATCATGTATGTAGGCACAAGATGTAGCATGATGCTTAAATGCCTCTAGACATTATGTGGTGGAATTTGTATTCTCTTTTATTCATATAGAAATAAAGCTGCTTAGATACAAATAAATATTAAAGTAAATTATTAGTCTTAATTTCTCATCAATTACCTACTTAGAAGAGTTTATAAAAATTGATGTTTTCATATAGAAATATTTTAATAGGTATTCATTGAGACATTCTCCCTCATTTGGTGGAAATCTTATTCTTTCTCCTATATTTTTGGTGGGAAATAGTTATCCATTGTGTGAAAGAGGACATTATGTTTAGATATAAATTTATTGTTTTTAGCAGGTAAGAGTTTGTGTGGAATTATGTTTACAAGATAAGCTCTTATTTTATCCTTTCATGGCAATAAGAATTACATAGTTCATTGACAAAAATATATTCATATTATTGTTTTAGTATTGTTAATACTTCTCCACCTTTGAAATTATACCAAGTAAGTCTTTGTAGGAGAATTAGTTATTGAAAAAAATATATTCATATTATAGTTTTAAGACTGATAAGTCTTTTCCACCTTGAAATTATACTAAGTATGTATTTGTAGGATAATCAATGTAGGAGTAAGTATTTACAAGATGATCCATGTTGCAAGAGTTGAGTATGTTCTCCATGCGTTCATTCTTGTCAATGTAGATAATTGGATATCACTATTATGTCATATGTTATAGAAGCCACTAAATACTCTTCGATGCCTCCCACGTCACCTCGGACCTAGCCATCTTGGGTGATTACAAATAAGAGCAAATGCAAAACATTCGGGGAGGAACATTCCTTAACGTCAAATTTTAATATATATTATTTATATTAATATGTTTTATTTTGTTATAATATTGTAGTTCACATGTGTTAGTGTGAATCCGGTGCTTTTTAAATAAAATATTAAATATATAAAAAAAATAAATTAATAAATAATTGAAAACCATTATTTACAAATTAAAATAAATTAAAAATAGTCACGAATTTAAATAAAATAAATTATTTTTTTAAACTTAATTAACTAAGCTACACTAGCTCAATTAATTTAAAATTAGCTAAATAATTATATTTACTATTTTAAATCAATCATTACAATTAAATAAATTATATTTTAATTATTTTAAAATCGATTAAATTTATACAAATTATTAAAATGTAGAAAAATACATAGGTGGTGAAATTGGCCAAACTTTTACTAAAGATATTTTCGAAATATAAGCCATAATGAGGTGAAAATGTTGGAAAGTTGGCATCAAAACAAAAGCAATGAAATCGTCAAAACAAAATTCAAGCAAGGCAAAAATCTAGCAAAATAAACCAAAATGAAACATTTAATATAACAATATTAACAAAATTCATATGGAGGGCACCAAGAAGTTTAGAAAATTATGGGGGTTGTTGTGGCAAAATAGGTCCATTCTTCATTAATGAAAGGCTTGGCCTAAATACTTATAGACTACAAATCTTTCACAAGGAGATTAAGTCCCTCTGTGTTAATGGTCAAAATCTTAAAGTTGATTTCCAATAATAGTTGTTTGAGTTATCTTCCCTTATACATTTTATGATTTATGTTTTTATTTTCTATTGCTTTCCTTGTCTTGCCAAATTTTCTTTCGCTTTCATTTCAATGTCAAATCCTAGTGCATAAATAATTGGGTTTTGTACATAAATAACTCACCCATCCCTTGAATAAATGATGTTCTATCAATTCCATGAATAGGTCTATGCTAATTGTTCATTGATTGGCTAGCATTATACCTCCATCAATCGGAAAAGTCCTAAACACCTTTAAAAGCTCACATCATTCATATGGAAATAAGAATAAAGTCAAGTGGGGTGCTCTCTAAGGCTGCTAGAAGTCGAATCTTTAATAGGATCTCCGTGACTTTATTGGTCTCAAAACAACAATTGTGTGGGCGAATATGTTGAGCCATTGGCTATGGAAGGGGGGTAGGGAGAAAAGTGTAATTGTGAGCAAACCTATTTTAGAGAATATTTAGTCTTTGAAACACAAGGAACAACCCATCTATTTGTAAAACTAAGTTGGGATCCCTCGTCCACCCTCGCATCAAATGCCCAAAATAATAATGCAAAAATTGCATGCAAAGAGAATAAAAAAAGGGTAAAGGCATGAGAAAAGCTTCCTACCCAGAGTGGTGATACAAGTAACTCCGTCAATGCTATGAATGCTCGTTGGTATTGAGACAATGCTTGTGATTTCTTGGGCGAATTCATCGTGGCTATTGATGCTTACTAGTAGTGGATAAACACTAGAGACTCATATTCAATTCTAAGAGTTTCAAACTCACATGCATAATATCTCTATCCCCCATCAAAGCTTTTTGTATTGTAGTTTTATTGAAATTGTTGTGTTATGAGGTGAGACCAAGATAATTAAAAGAGAGACTAAAGCCTCTAGTGGTACCCAAATACTTGAATCAATACTTCATGAATATTAAGCTCCATTATAAATAAGGGCTAAACTAAAGATGATGAGGTTCTACAAGTGATTCTCTAATTGTTGTAGTAGTTATAATAACCCCAAAATTTCTCGACAAGAGCCAATTTTTCAAGTCCCCTTCATTCAAATTATAAACATCTATATGGCTAAGCTCATCAAACCCCAATGCATAATCCTAAGTCAATTGGGTCAAGATTTTAACTTAATTATCTTTTGAGAATCTACAAGGCACAACTGTGATATCCCTTAGTTTAATGTGGTGTTTGTAAACAAATTGTGCACAATTTTATTTCTTCTTTTATTTAGTTAAGTATGTTACATGGAAACAAATAAGACATTTTAATGATCATCAATTCATTGTTGTTAATGACTATTTGAAAAGTTGTAATTATATTTTACTTTGTAAATAAAGACAAAAATTAGGAAATTAATGGCCAAATATAGATGGTTGAAAGAGGAAAAAGTCTGCAATTTAATTATGAAAAGTTATTATGTTATCCATGAGCAAGTCTTGGGAATATAGTCTAGGTGATTAGATTTAATTTAAAAATTATGAAATGTTTCCTAGAAGACAAGGAGTTTTATTCAGAAGTGGTAAACAAGAGTTCATTAATGAGCAGTTAACAACCTATCATCTATTGGTGAGGTGGAGGTAGTTAATAACCACTCTAAGAGTGGTAGATGGATATTATCTAAGAATTCTCTTGCCTTTGTCTCAATTATTATGAGAGCATAATTTGAGAGACTAAAGAAAAGTAAGGAGGCATAGACACAGAGAAGAATTGCAAACTTGGTTTGCTTAGGGGGACAAGAAGTTTCTTGCATCAAGATTGGCAGGAGCCGAGTACTTTTCCATTGATTTTCGAGGGAGAAAAAATCTTGTACCAAGTCGATATTTCTAACAATTTATTTATCTATTTGGTCATAGGAAAATTTGGGATTGTATCACTATTTTTATATTTTCTTTATGTTTGTTTATATTTATATAAATTGATAGAAAAACTATACATTTTGTAAACTGGTATAGAATATAGATAAAATATATTTATTTTGTAGTTCAATATCAAGATTTATGTACTACTTAACATAAGATTTAGTATATGTGAATGTTATGGAATGAATGCTAATCTTGAGCTGGAACTCAATAGGAAAATGGAAAGGAAGATTGTGAATATAAATAGTTGTACATTTTAATGGGATTAAACTAAAATAGATAAATCAAATATATAGCTACATATAGAAGTTCATGCCAATTAGAAACACAAAACTTTAATTTATAAAATGATTTTGTTTTAATTAGCAAATACTGTCACAATTCAACTTTAATTAGTGAATAGTTACAAGAAGAGACATTGTATCCAAGCAATGAATTATACAAAGATCATCAAAGAGCATATATCATACATAAAAACCATAAAAACCATTTACTATTTTTTGAAGAAAACTTTGTGTCGTTAAAATTAACTTTCCACACAATACACACACACATATATAATATAATAATTATGGGTTATTCTTTATTCTCCTAAGTATATAGAGAACTGGTTAAAAAAAAGCTCAAAGTATATATATTATTCTGTTATTCTCACTCGTTAGAAAACTTGTAGTATTGTAACACTTACATACCAATTACCTGATAATTTGTATTGTTATCATTTATTATTTTTTTTCATTAAATTTAGAACCTGTGAGAGAGTATAATTTTTTTAATTTTCTTTATTAACTATGTAATTAGTCAACAACTTAGTTAAGAAGACTCCAAAATATATATAATTAATATTAATGGTCTAAAAATGAAAAAAAAAATTGTTAGCAAATAACATATGCTAGGAGTAGCATTATCAAAACATTCAAGTTATTGTCCCAAACACAAATTATGAACAGTTCAAGTCTTGAGGCAGAGTAGTATATTTTCAAATAAGGTAGAGGACCAATAAATTGGAATCCTAACCTGTAACAAGAATGGAGTAAGTTGAAAAGTCGAGAAACTGAATCTTATCATAAACACTCAGGTGAATACATAGCTATAAGACATTATGGGTACCTGTAGGGGAGGACATTCCAAAAAGAGCTTTAGTTAAAATTCTATTATCATCAAGTATGAAGAAAAGCAAGCTACTAAAGAAAAATAAATTATATAAATCTACCTATAAGACAAAAGCCTCTCTCGCACTACGCGGCTCAGATGGATTTGTACAATAAGTAAAATATTAAATATTTTACTGAGATTAAAGAAGAGAGAAGAGAGAAAGGATAAATCACTATCTTGCAATTATTCATTGTTTAATCAAAACTATTACTTCAATGGCATAAGAAGACTTATCTAGAGAAATTTTAAATTAGTTGACTGTATTTATTATAAATACCCAGAATGCAATAGCGCAAATCCTCTTGGTAAATTGTTTATACACAAAGTAAAAACCATTAAAGTAAACAAAAGGGAATAAAATGCCTATAATTAGAACAATCACTATAATCACTTCAACGCTAAGAAATAGCCGAATAAATATGGCATTTCATAGTTTATCATAGACTTAATGAGAATATTCTAGAGTAGAAATTTAAATAATTAAGACAAATCATAGGGAAACTCCTTCCTCATTTCGAAAAACCTAGAATTGACTAGCCCTCGTATCAACTAAAGAGCTGGGAAAAAGAACCTAATACAGACGCTGAGAACAATAATCTCCACAAATTATCTTAATGGAAAAAGGAAAGAACTCTATAGTTGAAATTCCTAGTTCGGAAACATAATCAAAATGAGGAAAGCAAAATAATCTAGAATAGGGTTAGTAGCTCGAAGTAAACAATGATAATGGTTCAAAGCCATTATGTAACCTAATATACAAGGAAATGGTCTAGCGTTGGTAAAAATAATATCCATATTCAGTAAACAAGCGATTAAGTAGAGATAATATTGTTTACCTGAGGTTGAGTGCGAGTAGGGAAGTTGGACCCTCTTT
Organism: Pinus taeda; assembly: GCA_000404065.3. Taxonomy (NCBI): domain Eukaryota; kingdom Viridiplantae; phylum Streptophyta; class Pinopsida; order Pinales; family Pinaceae; genus Pinus; species Pinus taeda. The sequence goes on along the minus strand of APFE031619533.1, from coordinate 7,953 downwards.
TTCATTCCCGATAGAGATAGCTTACAGTAGGGAAACCTTAGTACATTTTTTTAAGGGTATTTCCTTACATAAGGAATTTCCCCAACTTGTAAACATTGTTAACAAATAGGTAAGCCAATATTCAAAAGAAGAAACTTTAGCTTACAGTAGGGAAAGCCTAGTACATTTTTTAAAGGGTATTTCCTTACATAAAGAATTTCCCCAACTTGTAAACATTGTTAACAAATAGGTAAACCAATATTCAAAAGAAAAAACTTTAGCTTACCGTGGGGAAACCCTAGTACATTTTTTTAAGGGTATTTCCTTACATAAGGAATTTCCCCAACTTGTAAACATTGTTAACAAATAAGTAAGCCAATATTCAAAAGAAGAAACTTTGATAACTATAGACTCAAAGATTAGAATAGCCATTGAGCAGAGAAATTGTTAAAACCTTAACTGAAGCCGAAGTGGAGGCATGCAGTTAGTGGGTGCCAAAGAATTAACCAAATGAGACAAAGATCCTTAACCCTTTAAATGTCAGAACTAGGGTATACATAGATACAAAAACTGAACCATTAACGAAAATATATAGGATTTAAAAGGGTCCTATATATTCGTTTCAATAATTATGGGGAAGGGTCCACACACCTCCCAATGGCCTCTCATCACACACCTCCCTTCCACCATTATACGTACATGAAGACACATTATATCATTTGCTTTAGTTTGATTCTTTATTAAATTTTGTTTTTTTTTTTTTTTATATTATTTAATTGTATTAAATTTAATATTATTTTATTATTTTATATAAATTATATTTTTTATATTTGGCTTTTGTAATTTAATCAAAAATTATTTTATATTTTTAAAATTTAAAATTTATAAAAAAAAAAATAACAAAACGCAGAGTACTATTATAATTTCCAGCAAGCAAGTAATTTTGGAACTTAAATTTTGATTTGGAAATATTTTGAGATCTACTCAATGACACTGAGAAAAGGAGGGTTTGTTGGAAAGCTTATTCTGTGTAGAATGATGTGGAAGTGGTTGGATGACTAGATTTGGATATTAACGACTCCAAAAATTTAGCAGAAGATACAACTATTAGTTTACAATAAAAAATCAATTTTCTGAGTTTGGTTTTGGGGAATTCCATTGGTCCATAATATCTTAGCATTACAAATTTGTTTTATATTATCAATTTTACTGGAAAAATATCCACAAATAACAATGGAAATCATGGATATTCTTTTATTTAAATTATTAATTTTAGTTTTAATTTTGAGAATTTTTTGTTACAGTTTTGTATTTTCAATTTTCTATGTAATTTGATTGGTTTTTTAATTATATTTTGGATGATTTTATAGGGAGGTTGTTGGAGAGGATGAGGTCCAAAAGTCTTGGAGCAATTAGTTTGGAACAAAAAATGAAGAAAAATGATTTTTACGTATCTCAAATCTGGATCTAAAGTGCCTTGTAACACATATCCTTTTATGGGGATTTTCTTTTGTAATTATAAATTACAATTTTGAGAATGAGGGAGGAGTTCTTGTTTTATGCAAATAAGAGACCCTTAGAAATTATGTGAAGAGGATTTTGTTGTAGGTTGAGAGGAAAACTTAGATCCAATCTTTGTCTTTGAAGCAGATCTTTCACTATTGCAGCTCTTTTCTCAAGTGATAGAGCTCAATGTATTGGGAGGATTGTTGAAGAGATTCATTGTAAAATAAAGCAAGAGATTCAATTTTTTATTTGTACTCAAATATTATTATTTTTCAATACAAATCTTTTTTTTTTTAATGATAGATTTGTGTCAATTATTCCATGTTCTGCACTTATGTTAAATATGAAATTTTTTGTTTGTTGCCTTAACTATTTGATCCAATGATTACATAGATTTTCTATTTATTTAATTTTTTTTATTTTCTCTTGTATTAAAACAAATTTATTAGTAACTATTTACAAAGAAATTTTCCATCATAAATGATTTAATTGTCATTGAAATCATGTGAATTTTTTTTTTCCTTTTTTTTTTTTTCCAATTTTTAATGGCTCATATTTTATTGTTTTAAATCTCCAAACATAGCATGTCTTGCATTTATAATATCAGTTGTTAGAACTACTTCAACAACTTAACATTCATCATAAAAATCATGTTAAATCCTCATCATATTCAAGTCCTTGCACTTGGTATTTAGGATCTACCTACTACATACCAAGCTAGATGAGTTTCTTTTTTTTACACATTAGTTAGTAGGCCTGCATTTAGATTTATATTTAGATTTAATTCTCATTTTTAGAAGTCTCCTTACGCAAGATCAACCTCATTGGTGGCTTGGATGAGCCCTTGTGTCAACTTAAGGATTGCTTTCTTGCAAGCTACCTACAAGAGGGTTAATATGATTTCTCTTTTCTTGTTTATGGTAATTAGAAACACCATAAGTCAAGAAGAAGAGTGAAGGGTAGTTGTACTCATTAGAACCAGTCAAAATCAACATTCCAGATGGGTAAGGGCTTAATTTTGGGCCCTGGTTGGGTGATCCTCGCTTGTTGATTTTGGTCATTTTTGGTCATCAACAAGGACAATCCATAGGTATTGGAACTTTGTGTGCTTACCCTTGTCTTCATGGGGTTTATCCCATTTCAATACAAAGTCACCCACTTGGAAATATTTATAACTTGCTGATTTTTTGTCGAACCATCATTTGATTCTTTACTGATGGGTCGTAAACTTGGAAAGGGCCTTTTTCCTTTCTTCCTCATGTTTAAGAAGAGTATCAATTTGGATCTGAATGGTAGAACAAGACCTACCACAAGAAGCTTGGGAAATTTGCAAAGTAGGTAGATAAAGGTTGGGGGGGAGAACAAATTCCTTCCCATATAATAGGAAGTAGCGTGAGGTTCCAGTTGAGGATTTGACAATCACATGTTCAACCCATGGAGCATTAAAAAAGTGTTGTGCCAATTACTCTACTAGGCAGCCATAATTTTCTAAATGATGTGGATTAGTTTCTTGTTTCTTGACTTGCTAGACCATTGGCTTGGGGATAACAATTTGAAGAAATTTTTTAAATAATAACTTTTTCCAAAGAAAATCTAGAAAATTTTAATGATGAAAAGTAAGTAGTATTGTAAAAAACAAGAGACGTTAGAACACCAAACCCAGTAATTATGTTTTTCTTGATAAATTGCATTACCATTTGATAGTTGACTTGCTTAAGAAGTATGGATTCAAACCAACACATAAACTAATCTGTAGCAATAAGAATATATCGATGTTGCTTGGATGAATGCAAGAAAATTTCACCAATAATGTCTAACCCCCATTACTGAAATGGTTCTTCAACTTTGACTAGTTGTAGTGGAGCAACTCACGCTCTTTTTTCCAATCCATAACAATTTTGACGTATAGGACACTTTCTGGCATGAGCAAGTACATATATGAAGAGAGTGGGCTAGTGTTTAGTCAATTTAATGTCCTAAATTGCTTGCATGAATTATCAACCGAGGTTTGTAAGCTGATGAAGTGTAGTGCACTATATGTGCTTAGTTAACCCTTCCTACTTCGTTGTTTTTTATTTTTATATTGTTTTGGGAGTTTCTGTTCTTTGATTCTTAGTGATGTACAATCTGAACTATGAGAAACTGAATCTAAACTTCCTAAAGGTGAACCAAGAGCTTAAAACTAGTCAAAATGTAAGTTAAAAGAAGGAAAAACAGAGCATCTGTTCTATCTTGTCCTTAATCCTAAGTCATGAATCTAATTTTTAAAATTAAAAGGTGAAGTTGTAAGGCATGTTGAAATAAATATAGATAATGAAATTAACTGAAGTACTTCTAGTTACTCTAACCTTCAAGTTTGAAAGATAACCTTCTTGAGATGGAATACAAGCAACTTTCTTTACTTTATGAACTAGAAAACTAAATAAAAACATGCAGAAGGTAACTAATTGGTTTCAACCATTGTGTAGAGTGAATGTTTAACCATTTAGTTTAGGATGAGTATCAGCTTGAAATGGTGATTAAAAAACATTCATTAACACAACGTATTGACAATATGAACTAGAAAATAAATATAAAAAACAGTGAGTAAACTAGTCAAAAATGGATTCTCATTATTTTTCAACTTTACTCTGTTTAGAAACAAAGTCGTTCCCTTCATGAAATGGGTTGGAGAAACAAGATTGCATAATTGAGTTTTAGCATTATGCTACTGATCAAAATGAAAAGAAATTAAACTACAAGAAATCAACCTAAGCTAGAAATACTGCTAAAAGCAAATGGTGAAATTAAAACTGAATAGAAAACAAATGGAAAGAAAACCTCCTTCAGTGGAGGGGCCCTCTACAACTGACTGGGTTGAGCTGCTAACTAATTGAAAATTCTCTTTCAAACGATCATTGGTCAACACATGACTTTATATTATAAACAGGAACAAAGTCCAAAATACAGAGTTGAAAGTCTGAACTTGATAAATCCAAATCTTCGAACCCCTCTCGATTCTATACAACCAGTATTTAAAAGAAAATATTCATAAATATCTTTGAGGAAATTTAGCTACAGGTGGTCTACACGTATCACAACAATACTGCGTAAATGTTTGATCAGCTACAGGTCACTTGAATTCGAGCAAGGTGTTTTCACAGAACCGTTAACATAGGTGGCTGATCCAAGTTAATGTTGCAACAAAACTGTTGGATTTATTAATTAACCACAAAAGAGTAGACAAAGAGTCCTATTGCTTCCGGGTTTCATATGTTTGACTCCACCTTTGACTATGGTCTAGAGCTTGCTTTCTTATCGATCTGGGGTGAGTGACTAGGATAAAATCCATGTTGAGACGATTCCAGAGATGCCCGTGTGGCCGGTTTCTTCGTTTGACACCTGGAACCTGCGAAACCACGAAAGTAGCTATGTAATACACAATTAGCTGCAGAATAGGTTGCGTTCTATAGCTAATTGACAAAAATTTATTCAAATAGCAAAAACATAAAAATATATCATGTCAATCATTTAATGCCTTCCTTAAGACAAAATATTGATGGGGATCTGTAATCTTATGGAAAAGAAAGGGAAAGAAGTGAGAAAAGCTGTCAAGGAGAGGGTAATTATGAAGTTCAACATACCTCCACTGCAAAATCATTGCATGTCCCCATGAAATTTGCCAGAAATGTGAATTCTTCTTTCCTATTGCATTTTCTTAGATACCTCTGCTAGTATATCTAATTTTCTTCTTTTGTTCCTCTTTGAAGTGACTGTCATCCTGGGTTGCTTCATCAGAAGCTTGTATTTAAGCTTGATGACTGTTCTGTTCAAGCATCTATTCTTCCTCTTCGACTTCCTACTCTTCTTATACCATAGCCCTAGGTGCAATATTGTATTATCATGAATAACTTTATCCAATTTACTTTGTTCCCTTAGTGTTTTATTTTCTTTCTTGATATGTCTGTTCAATATCTCTAACTCATAGATTTCCTGCTCAAGAGAGTCAATTAGAGGTTCTTGTGGATTGACAAAGGGTTCTGGATTGGCTGAGGATTCTGGATCCATTGAGGCACTTTTCTTCTCCACTGATTTTATATAATCATATATTTGTTGCTGCACTGGGTTTATGCCTGGAGATCCTTTGCTGGGTCTGCCTTTGAAATACTGTTTAGGAGAATTTTGAGGACTGTGTGTAAATGGAACATTATAAGGAGATAATACTGGGGTTTCTTCTTCTAGATTTATGGACTCCGTTCCCTTTGATGATACCTTCTTTACCATACCTCAAAGTCTAGAGATCCTTCTAAGTTGTAGAGGGCTTATGTTCTCCTCCTTTGCAGCTTTTTTCTCCTTTCCCATCTTTTCTTTTCTCTTGATTTGTTTCCTAATCTCTGTCAAATTTTCAGAGATTAATTGTTCATCATCTTGTTGTAATGAATATCCAGGTTTATTTCCAGTAATTCCAACAACTTTCTTTTTTGTCTTCCCTTTTTGTCTGATTTTCTCCCCGATCTCTGTCAATTTATGACTAGCTCTTCATCATTTTTCTACGTGGAGGACTCAGGTTTGCTTTGAATGGTTAAACCGGTCTTCTTTTTCCCACTCCTTCTGACATTTCCCTCTTCAGGTGATTCTTGTGCCTCTTGGAAATAGTTTCTTATCAGGAAATTTTCCCAAGTATCTCCTATTCTTTTCAGTTGAAACTCAACTAGTATTTTTACCAACCCATGATGATACATGGTTGTGTCTATGAATTCTATTTTCTTTTGTACATTTGAAGCCATCCTTCTTCAATTGTTTAGCAGGAAGAAAGGGAGATTGATGTCTCTATTTTCTAGAAAGTTCATCAACAAACGTATATGGTAGACATACATGCACCCGAATCTCCCCTCACAGGTAATGAATTTCTGTAATATCAAAAGCATGCTTTTCCATTTACTTTTAAGTGTTGAAATAGGAATTCCTTTTCTAAACATAGAGACATCCATACCTAGGTTCCTGAGGATTACTTTCCAAGATTCACTGTGGAATTCCTTGTTTTTGAACCATCTCTCACCATGTCTAGGCAGTTCTGTAGTCTCTGCTATGTAAGATTCTATTACTGCAAACTTAATGTCTCCAATTTCTACTTCTGTACCATCGAATTATCTAGCAAAAGATTTTGTGATCTCTTTGTGGAAGCAATCAAAATTTTCAATGAAATTGAGCCATCCAGCCTTCTGCATTATCTCCTTGAGTTGTGGGTATCCCTCTATATATTTTGCTCCTGTTGGCTTTGTCCTGACAATGAGTCCCATGGCTTCTGTTTCACGAAATTTTCTCACCTTCATAATTATTCTCCTGGTCTATGAAATGGACTGATTGCAGGTATAGTGAAAAATAACTATGGGTTTGCATGGAATAAGTAGATGGTGAGGGTTTGGAGAGATGTGAATACGTTTGTCACATCGTAGTCTTGACCGTTAACAGATGGAGTTATTAGGGACCATTTAGGTACAGAGTATGGAGCGTGTAGCAGAGATGTGGTATGTTGAAGTTATTATGGGCCGTTTGGTACCGAGTATGGAAGATGTGGTGAAGATGTGGTATAATAAATCGGCAATCAATTCAAATGATGACTTGCTAAGGAGACATATGATTATTCATATTATACATGACTTATGTTTTTAACTTACTGTTTGAAATAAATTTTGCATTTTACCTTTAGAACTTAACCTTTTTCTTGATAGCTCCTTTGGTGTTGATCCGTAGGTACTTTTAGCATGTTGGTCTCCAAAACTTGATTCTTCAATTTCATGATTTATTTGTGAGGTATACAATTGTGCCAGAGCTGATAAGTAAGTTGTAGCTGTAGAATCGGATTAGCTGCAGAATGTTGAAAGAAGGAAAAGTGAAGTACGGCTATGGAATATGCGTGTAAAAATGAAATGGAAATGGGTTATGACATTGAGATGGAAAGAGGTGTAAGATAAAATGAGAAATAGGGTGAAATGGAGTAAAATTGTAAAAATAAAATGTAAATGAAATATGACAGTGAGATGAAATGGAGCTGTAAAATAAAATGAAAATAGAATGAGATGGAATGAGACTATGAATTTGTAGACTTTAAAATGCAAATGAATGTAGCTTTTTGTCACTACTTATTACAAAAAGGAAATGGAAAATATAGGATGTTAGAAATCTCTAATTTTCACCCTGTATTTTCTATATAAGTATGCCAATCAATGATTGGTTTTCAACCTCATACAATTTATTTTTTTTAATTATATTTTTAATTTTTTTTTCATCATTTTCTTTTTTAGGAAAAATAAAGGTTAAGTTAGTGGAGAAGAAGGATTCTTCTTCAGCAGCTTCATTTCAAAGTTATCCTGGAAAATCTTAATGAACTCCTCTCTTAAAATTGGTTTTTGATATATCTTCAACCGATGACCATCCACAAGAAGAGGTATTTTGCTTCCATCTATTGTCCTTTTCCTTACTGCTCCG
>APFE031619531.1:0-13790 GCA_000404065.3 Pinus taeda | reverse complement strand
GTAGCAATGCACATGGGGTCAAATCAATGGAGTGCTTGACCTAACAGTGCAAAGGAACCCCTACGAGGGAGGTGAAGATGTCCTCGTACTCCTCCATGACCTTGTCCATCTATTATTGTCGTGGAGGGGCCCTGTCTGGAGGTTTTGGCCACCATATTATTCTTTCCCTGAGGGCATACCATCAGGAAAACAAATTTCCTAGTTTTGGAAATGAGCTTACTGCATTGTTTTGTAGTAACCAAAGAGATGGTTGTAGGCGATGCTAAATTCGGTATCTTATACAAATTATTTCCCAAAGTAACAATAACAGCATGAGGTGTTGCCTCATACATAGCATGTCTCTTCCACAGGTATGGTTGGCCTAATAATACATCACAAACATCAAGGGGAGAAACCTCACGTAATACCTCATCCGTGAAGGGCTTGATGTTGTATGGGAGGCAACACTGCTGGCTCACGCGAAGATCCCATCTTTGGTGAAGCCATTCGATGGTGTACGGTTGGGGATGTGTTGTGGTCGGTAAGCCTAGCCGCTTCATGACCTCTGTAGAAATGAGGTTCTTTTGTTTCCCGTTGTCGATAATGAACTGTAGCGGGGAACCCTGTACCCACACTTGGGAGTGGAAGAGGTGCTCCTTCTCCTTTGGATATTTGCATTCCTCCTTCTAGATCTTCATGGTGGTAATGGTGGCATTGGGCTCCATATCGATAATATGCTTCCCTTTGTCTCCACTTGTCAAGTTCTGACTCAGAGTCAGAACATGCATCTGATTCCAAAACGTTTAGCTCGGCCACCAATGATTGCTTGGCCCGACACTCACTTGTGTTGTGAGTGGAGCTCTTATGGAACTCACATCACTTTCCAGTGTCCTTCTTCGGCTTCATGGTGTTGTTATTTGTTTGCAGATTTTGCCTATTGTCCTGGGCCACCCTACCTTGGATATGTCCTTTATTCTATGTTTTAGGGGCACATTTCCCTTGCTTTGAATTCGTAGATCCAAAGTCTCGCTTCCTCTGTTTAAACTTCTATTCGATCTTGACAGCGTATCGATACGCCATGTCAAGCGAGGAGATGTCTATGAACTCCATCTCATCATGGATATACCTATGTAGGCAGCCACGGTATTTGAGTACCAAATGCTGCTCAGAATCTTTGATACCCAACTTTGTGTGAAGGGTATGAAAAATATTGGTAAACTCCAGCACATCTTAGTCCCTTCCCTGCCACAGTGTGGTCCACTTTATGTATTTATCTTCATAGCTTCCAACAGGGTAGTACTTCTCCTTGATGGCATCCTGGAATGAATTCTAAGTGGGTGCAACTGAAACAATGAGGCCATACTTTCATCCTTCTGCTCGCAGTAGGTTTCCCACCAATCCTTGTCATGGGGGACGGCTTTGAGAAGAGAAAAAGTAATATTTTCCCAGCTAGAAAAATCATGAATAGAAAAATACCCTTCTAGCAGATTTAACCATTTATCTACAATGTTTGCATCTATCTAACCTTGAAATATGGGAATGTCAAAGCTAAATTGTACCTTAAAGGGTGCGGCATTACCAGAGTAGCTACTGGAAGTAGATGTGTCTCCCCTGGGTAGTCCATGAGGATCTGGTCAAAGTTATCCATCATCGCGTTCCTTTATCGCTCGAGGGCCTCTTCGAGCAAGATTTTGATAGGATCTCATGCCCCCTCATCTTTCTTTTCATTTGCCATGGGAGGTCGTCAGGATTGAGAGGCTGGTCTTACAAAGGTTTGACCAGTTCAAGCCCTAACTCCTTATATCCCGACATCATTGGGGACATGCAAAGAAAAACAGAGAAAGAAAAAACCCCTCTGATACCACTGATTTGGATTTAAATAGGAATGCAACAAATTATAGATATAACCATAAATATAGAGATGCCGCATAGATAATACTTCATTTCATTAATGTAAAATACTGAAATATGCTTACAAACATAAATGGAAATGAACTAGCTCGGGTGATGGTAGCTTATCTTTGAGAAGAGATGTGGTGGCTACGTGTCTCTGAACTGAGTTACAATGAGGCTCAAGGGCCTTTTTATTTTTGAACAATAAGAGCAAATCCTAAACAACCAAAACCCTAATTCGAGGAGATGTAACACTAAGAGTTTATGGGCCCTATTGGGGTTACTTGGACAACTAACTTCTCGGGGTCGTGACTTGGTCATATTATCTCTGTTTGATGTGAATGATACCCCATTGGAAAGATCTCTATGAGGAATAGGACAGAAAAGATGATAGTTTTAAAAAATTGCCGGAGGTAGATTGCCAAACAAACATCGTTTAGGGCCTCAAAACAACTCCAGAAGTTTAGGACCTGTGAAGCTGCTAAAAATATTAAATTGTGATACAATTAAGGAAACTAAAAAACTGAAAGAAACAATGGTGGGGGTCCAAGTGGAATTGGCGGATGGCCACCAATATCCACCTAGATCAAGGAGAAGAAGGAAGAGTCAAGCCATGATGAACATACCAAAGAAGGGGAGGAATATCCAAGGTTTTCCCCCTAACCCACTGAGAAGGAAGCAATTTATTCCTTGATTGCCCTAAGGACACCTATCAAGTCAAGAGGGAAAATATAGAGATAGAATCCCCTCTATTTCAAAACACGAAGAAGCACCAGGATCAAGAAAGGGAGGCCACAAACACCCACCAGGACTCCAATCATAATTGAGGAGTCACCAGAAAAGAAAGAAGAGCTAGTTTCCTTGGAAATGAAAGTTGAAGAGAGCACATCAAAACAAGCTACCCCACAGTGTCCCTTCACCTATGTTAGGAAACCTGTAACTAGGTCAACATCAGCAAAGCAAGACAAAACACCTGTGACCCCATTACAGAGAGGAAAAATCCTTCTACAACATCCTCAAACAGTCCTATAAGAAACTTTGTCAGTCCTACAGGAAACACATAAAAAGCTACAGGAAGGATAACAGGAGAAATGGGAAGGCAAGGAAGCAACATCACAAGTGCACGAGGGGGAAAATTATCTAAAAGTAACTGAGGGGGAGTTCCAAGAGTTGCAATCACCTAGCCCACAACCAAATCTGAGCTCTTACTACAAGTTCATTGAGGGAGGCAGAGTAATACCACAAAAAATTTCCATCCCTCTCTTCTTTGACCTTGAGAAAGAGAGAGGAAGGACACATCACTCGATGTAAATTGCCAAGTCAAAAAAGGTAGGAGATGTGGGCCATATGGAAGATAAACTCCTAGAAATGGGAAGAGAGTTGAATGAGATGAGAGACATGGAGTATATTATGAGATATCAAATTTAGGCAGATAACACATGGCTAAGGAGTAGTTGCAAGAAGAAGAAAGCCAATTGGCCACCATGGAAAGCCTCTCCATGTAGGCACTTCAATGCAGGATTCCATCAAAATCATATGCATTATATAACAAGGATTAATGGTTGTAATTTCAGGTCAAGACACTACAACAACATCGGACTATTCTTTCCAAGACTATAGGCAGTTCATTGAACTACGTGATAAGAGCACCCTGGAAGATAAGGCCAAGATATCTAAATTTTACCTACATAACTTGTCCTTAACATATTTGAATATGTGGGACCCTAATGCGAAGTTGGGGGATTTACAACTAATGGCCCTTGCATCATGGATGATTCATGAGGAGGTCAGGGATAAGGAGGTGAAGGGAATGTTGGAAAAGGAGTAAGGGGAACCCATTTACATTAGAGAAGAATAGATAAATTCATGGCTTTCATTATCAGCCACAACATCATCTCCAATGATGCCTAGCTTGCACCAAGATACCTAGCTACACAAGAACAAGCCATCACCCACTTTGAAGACACCTTGAGGTTGTTGGGAAATGAAAGCCAAAAAGCATGCCATTGGAGATGAAGCAACCTACCACATAGTATAAGGATCAGAGAGTACCATTCCCCTAGGAGGTTGAGGAATTCTCTGGAAAGGACCCCATTATGTGAGAATACCATGCAAATACTAAAAATCAATTGGATTAGGTTGAAATTCAGTCCATCCTTGTTGTTGGGTTTGATAGAAGGTAGGAAGGATGAAGAGGAAAGAAAGAAATGGGAAGAAATAGAGAAACATGCAGAGTTCTATCCTCAAGAGGAACTCCAAAAACAGAGGCCTAGGATTTTAGAGAGGCCATAAGAGCTATGCAAGATATGAACATATACTAAGTTTCTTAGAGGATGAGCAACACCTTCAGAAGGGGGTGATGATGAAGCTCATCAATAGGTAAACTATATGGGTCTGTTGATGCCTTGAAGATCGCTACAACAATAATGGGGGATAACCACCCGGTCTGGGCCTTAAAGCAGCTCCTTTTCCATTTGGTGTGGTGGCTCCGACTGATTTAAATAGGTCTAGTTACCTTCTCCCTATCGCTATTGGTTTATTATATATCTTTAACTGCCAATAGACAGGGGTATCAGATCACTTCTTGTTGTTGATTAGGCAAGAGAATGACCCTTAAAGTGATTTGGGTTCAGCCAAGCCACAACTAAAGTTTTTCCTCTTTGAGAATAGGACTTAAAAGAATATAGAAATTGCTCTAAATGCAAACTTATTCTATAATGCAAGCAAAATAAACTAATCTTAATCTTATCTTAATTAGGGAGATATAGATTTAATCCAACCAAGAGCAATATATTTAAAGTATTGAGATTTTAAATATATCTTGTTTATAATGAATATCAAGTTAATGAAGTAGTTCAAGTAACTGACATTATGGATACAAAAACACATCCTATTGAGACCTATTAACTAGAATAATCAATCAACAACACTCAGGAAGCAGTTCACAAAAATGATATTGATTATCAAATCAATAAATCCAATAATTAAACAATAATATGTGGAAATAGTTCACAACACATAAACATTCAATAAATCAGTTTTATAAGGCAAATTTTTGAATAAATAGTTACTCAGAAATAAGAAATTAACTCATAAGAACAGAGATACATAATAACAACATTGAGACAAATTACCCATATCGACAAAAGTGCACAAACATGAATAAAAAGACACATTCCTGTTATCATAAAAATGAAACTGATATTTGAAACAATAGTATTAAAAATACCAATTTATTACATCCATTTCTCTGTCCCTGGTCTCTAACAACTCTTTACATTACTTGAACTTCTGCCTTCAAAGCAAAAGCCACAATAGTGCAAACTCTACCCATCATGCATAATTCAAGATACAAAGGAAAAATCCTCAATAATCCCTAGATCTGAGATCTTCCCTTCTCTCTCTTACAACTCTAAATTCCTATTATAGAAGTGCTTTTATAAATCCAAAACTGCAGAGGAGAACAACCCCTTATTACATTCTGTAATCTGTTATTTATAATATTTGCAAAGGAATTCTTGAGAGGAAGTTTGTTGAAGAAAAATCTGCCAAATCCAATTTTATTTTCTCAAAAATTCTAATCTTCAATTGCTGGAGGATTCTCATTGATTGAGATCATTTTCTCTATATTTCTTCCATTGTTTTCCTGCAAAGAGAAATCAAAATAAATTAAGATGCAATTAATAAAATCAAAATATCATTTCTGGAAATTAAATCAAATCCAATCAAATTCTATTTAAATAAATAATTGAAAATAAAATATAAGCTCTCTATTGATGTTTGGGATGGTTTAATTGGCCAAAGATATTATTAACGAATGGATCTACAATTAGAAGAGGCCTAGACAAATAAAAACGCAAAAAATAATTTAGAAAATTGATTTTTTTTTTAGAAATTCAGAGTTTGATCTTCTGCCTATTTTTCAACCTAATAAATGACCAAATCTGTTCGTGAAACCTCCTCAGAAATGTTCTCCTTGATTTTATCTTTCCAATGAGTCATCCTAGGCCTCATTTGACCAAGTAAAACTCAATCTATGAGCTTCCAAAGTAGATGAGTTAATTCTGGCACAAATCTGGAATTTCTGTCGTTGGGCTAAAAAAATCAAAATTTTTAATTAAAAATCTAATCCTAAATTAGACTCTAATTATCTAATAATTAATCCTAATTTAATTGTTAATTATGAACAAAACTAATCATTTAATAAACTGTTATTAACTAATATAATTAAAGAATTAATCTAATTAATTAATATAATTAATTATCTATAAACTAATTAATACTAAACTATTTATAACTAATTAATAATAATTTAATAATATTTAAATTAATTATATTATATATTAATTAATAACATTAAATAAAACATTTTTTTTTGTAAGGTGAGGGAGGACTCTCCGATTTACATGCCCATTATGTACCCCTCTACGGGGGAAGGGTAGCCCAAGATTTGAACCCAAGACTTCCGGTTCGGTGAGACTTCAGTTCGACGACTCTTGCCGCTTGAGCTACCCCATGTGGACAACATTAAATAAAACATTAAATATTATAGCTTATTATAATATTAAAACTACAACTAATTAATTCCTTTTCACTCATACCTATGAGGGTTAAAACTTAAATCATAACCTAAGTTAATGCCCCCATGCCTTTTGACTTTTTGCGATCTGCAAATCGGGGGAATGAGGGCTATCGAGGTTTTTTTTGTTAAACTTGCGATATATGAAAACTCCGATGCGATCCCATTTAATTTCTGATGCGTGTTTTTTTTTTATTATGTATATTTTATGTATTAAATTTTATTTTAATTAAATTTAATTTTATTTTTTATTATTATTTTAATTAATTTAAAATTTAACCTAAATTATCAATTTTATTTTTCATTTTATTTTATGAATTTTAATTTTTAAACTACAACCACTTTAATAAAAATGAAAATTAAATTAGAGCCACTTTGAAATTTTGGGTTTTCGAGATAAGTAATCAATTTGGGAAATTGGAGTAAATTACTAAAAACCTGATAATTCATGATTTGGGTAAAAAAAGAAAAATGTTAGTAATAACTAACTATGGGTTAATATTTGAAATAAATGTGTTATTGAACTAATTTATTTACAAAATGCAATATTGTACATTTTATGCATTGTTAACCCAAGCTAGATAAATGACGAGACTTCAAAGGAGTACCATTTTGAAACCATTTGACTAAATGAGGTGAAACAAATGTCAATGAGAAGCTTATAAAAGATCGATCCTAACAAAGCAATCAAAACAAGAGTCCAAAGAAAATGAAAAATTAACAAAAATGTAGGATAATCAATTAAATAAAAATCATAAAAAGTGTTTAGCCAAATTTTTTATAGAAAGGGTCCTCATTATTTAAAGTGAACACATCAATAATGGGAGGGGTTGTGTTTTTACCACAAGAATGGTGACACATGGGAGAAGAACCAGTTATCTCTGTTTGATATAAATGAGATTTTCCTAAAATTAAAGTAAAAATAATTAAAGAAGAAAATATTATTTTTTTTGAATGTTTGACTAGGTCCATTAGTCTGAATAAAAGCAAGAATCATTTAACTGTAATTTTTCTTAAAATTCCTCATAAATTAAAATATTTCAAAACTCTATAGGAGTCTTTAATTAGTTGTAGAGATAAAGCAGGGGTCACTTTACAACTTAACTTTTAAAATATACTCATTTGTCACAGGTAGAGCCAGTGCTGCCAGCAAACATCTATAGTCTCGACAGGGTTACATTTTAATCATCAATGATTTAGAATCCCATCTCTTTAAGAATTATTGACCTAGAGATAAATCTATCTATATATGTTTATTTTTTCTATTTTTTATTTTATTTTATTTTTTTAATTCTTAAAAGCCATTGTCCTAGTTTGGTAGCCAGGGAGTTGACAATGCCATTCACTGGTTATAATTGGACTGAACAAGCTATCACGCGATGAGACCCCTTGTCTTATAATTGTTTGCAATCATAAAGCCATTACCTTGGTTTGTTTAGCAGTGTTGGTAATGTCAGCCTATTTTTCCCTTATGATCATGATAATAAAGGTCATGATGAGACCTTTTATTTTTTAAGTTTAAATATATTTCTGGATTACACTCTAGAAAAATAAGACTTTTTGGGACAGGGATAATCATTGACTCCTTAAGAGTTAAGAATGACAATTTCAGAGTTAAAGGTGTTTTGCTGTAAAGTGTCTTTACTTGCTTAAAAACAACTTTTCTTGACTGATAATAGAACTTTGAGAGATCTTAATAAAATATTGAAATCTCAAAATGATTACAATTTTGATAAAAAAGATATTTCTCAAATTTTATGATACTTTGTCAACATCTTTAAATTGGTAATCTCTTCCTTAAGTATGTCTACCTTTATAATAAGAAAACCAAACTTTACCAAGAGATTTAAGAAAATGTTGATAGGTGGCTATTAACTACTTTTCCCTATGTATGCTGACCATAGTTAGGTAACAAGAAGGCCTTCCATATAAATTATGGAAAAGTTACCAAAATCAAAATCGAAAATTAAAGGAAAAGAATTCTTATGCTAAAATGAGAAAGAAATCAGTAAACAAAAAAAAAAATGAAGAAATTTTAAAAGTGGAAAGAAAAATCCAAGTTTCGTAAGATAAACTCAGACAAGAATGTTTATACCAACGTATCAACAATATGAAGAAAAATAACATAATCGTATAATCATTTCTTCTTATGTCGAGATTTAGAAAAATCATACCTTGCAGGGTTGTAAGTGTTTTAGACTTTTAGATAGTAGTGACGATAAAATTTAGCCACAATGAAAAATTTCTATTTGATATCAATCTTCTTGTTTCAAAGCATTATCTTAATCATTTTCTACTAAAAGGAATGCTTAAAGAGAAAAATTAAAGGTTCAGAAACTTCCTGGTGTAGTTGTTTCCACGAAAATTATTGCTACTTATTGAAATAAAACCAAGAGAAGAGTATTGATTTCGAAAATATGATCTGGTGGAGGATTGGAAGCTTTTATGAAGATCTGCAAAACAATTTTTTATATCAGCATAATTTAAAACAAAAATGAAACTAAATTAATGAAATGGTAATTAATGAAAGTGGGTAAATGAATCTTACTATTGGGTAATTGCTTTTGATCTTACTTGAAAGGTATCAGTTTCTCCAAACTAGCTGACTTCTTGTTTTAATTAACATTAAAAATATGAAGAAGTCAAACTAATCAAAATCCTAGAACCCAAAATCATTATTTATTTTATTTACACTGAAGCAAGCAGTAAAATGTAAAAACGAAATGTTTAGTGCTCAAGGGAATTGAAATCAAAACAAAAGCATTATAAATAAGAATGGGAATTTGTAGTAATGACTATTTGTCAAAATATTATAAGTTTCATATAAACTCCATGATTTTATAAATTGTCCAAAATCAAGACTAAATCTAAGATAATAAAATTTAAATATGAAAATAGAGAGGTCTTGAATTCCATATTTAATTATGGAGTTATATATTTAAAATTGAAATATAGGAGAAATCGAAATGATTTAAATATGCTGCAAATTGGTCATCAATTACTTTCTTACCATAGTGGTTATCCAAGCTCGCTTTAAACTAACACAATGCCTTATCAGATGATTCACATCACATGTTTCTTCACAATGCTTCAAGTTTAATTTGCAAGACTTCACCTTTGTTGCTATGCCATATATCGATTAAATGTTAATGGCTTAGAAGCATGCATTGGAAGCTATCACATCGGAGATTGCAATGGTAAATTGACGATATGAAAACATGCAATGAGAAGATGTGCGATGAGATGGAGCAATCACACCATTGTAGAAATATTATATTTAGGATCGGAGACAATCATGTCGCAAATCACACATTGCACATTACATCTCACGATTTATACTTTGCACATCACACATTGTACATTGCAGATTCAGAAAAGTGGTATGGCCATGAATAATAATGCGATGAAGTGATTGCGATATCGGCGTATCGGAATATCGGGGCATAATTATGTTGGAAGTGCCAATATCGGCGATGCAATGGATGACGTAGCTAATCAACGATCGACAAACTTTAAGTACTAAATAAAACATGATATGATTCTTGTGATGCCGATATGCGATGAATGACGTGGCTAATCGGCGATCGGCAATTTTAAACACATGATGTAACACTTCTTGATACGCCGATATGCGATGAAGAGTGGACACGATAAGTTTATGATGGGATTTTAGTAACATGTCAGATTCGAGATATCGACCCTTTAAAATTATGCCCCTACTTTTATTGCGATTGAATGGATGTGATATTTTATAAACTTGATTTGAATTTCATACTGGATCCGGAATTATGTGGTCATCACAATATCGATAAAGTCGTTTATCGGAGATCGGCGATTCATGATAATGAAAGTATATTCAACTGCAAACCTCTGATATGCGAAATGCGATATGACATATGAGCGAGGTAATACATCGGAGATATTTTATAAACAATTTGTTATCAAAAACGCTAAAAGCTACTTCCGATGAAATATTTCACTACAAATGGTTGTGAAGTAGATGATGTGATATTGGAGTGAAATGACTGACGAAGATGAGCGGGATGGTAGTATTTCAAATATGTATTCATTGTAGTATCAACAATATGAAAATCAAATTGAAATGATGAATGAAAGCAAAATTAAAAATGCTCAAATTCTAATGAATTACAAATAAAATTTCCCTGTTGCAAATTTGAAATGGGTTTGCTGCTTATTTCAAGTTTTGAAAACAAATGAAAATCTGCAAATAAAACAGTATAATAATAAAAAATAAACTAATGAAAAGAGAAACTAATAATAGATGAGAACGAACTTGTAAATGCGTACCTGGAAGGAAATTGTCTGCAGATTTTACCTCATGAACCTTCAAATCTTTCCTTGGATTTATCAAAATTTTGAATTTGATCAAAATTATCTCATCATTTATTCTAAATCGGAATGTGCAATCAACCTAAATAAAATATCTTTATTTATGTTCAGAAAATATAAAATTTACAAGAAATAAGTATGAAAGTAGTCCTCCCTTTTGAATTGAAACAACAATTTATTACCTCTGCTTATTCCAAATAACTTGAGAAGAATTTGTATTGTTATAGTGATTGTTCAATAATGCCTTTAGTAAATGAATATGATGCGTATTGTAGCATCAAATAATAAACTAAATATTAGAATGGGATAAAGCCACTAATTGTAGAAAAATATCAAAACAAATTTGAATGTGCGCACATAGAAAAATGGACATCCTTAAGGTCAGCTTAGCAAATTTCAAGGAAGATAATATGAACCTTATATGACTACCGCAAAAGGTTAGATTAACTAATAATGATTGATTTAGAATTAAGCTTATCATAGACAATCATACATTTCATGAGATAATGAGATCATGAAACTTTTATATCCTTAAAACCTTTATCATATAAATTTTAAAAGAAAATCTTAGAAAGAAATCTCGAAATGAAGAAAAGTGGCTTTGAGGCGATCGATGTCAAGTGCAACCTTAATTGAATTTAAGCAAGACGTTATTCAAAATAGGCAGAGTAGAGGTATTGTTGTAAGAAATTAAAAAAAGAAAAAGCAGGGATTAAAGTTTTCTGATAGGAAGAGAATGTTTCACTGAACATGTATGAGAAGAGATGATTGCTTTGTTTTATTTTTATTTTTTTATCTGCACAACTGTTAAAAACAAAATAACTACATAAAACAAACTAACTAAATTAATTCTACTCCTATTCTAACCATATACATGAAAATGACTAAGTATAGTCATATTTCCAATGTAGCCAATTTTTGATTTTAATTCCTACATATATGTACAGTTCAACTATTAGTAATAAAAATACAAATCTAATTAAATTAAGGAAGATAAATCTGTAATCAGAATGTACAGCTATTGTTAGAAGCTTATTTAAAATCTCATTCTCTTGAAATTTCCTTTCTTGTTGAATACCAATTAGATCATAGAAATTTGGATGGATTTCTATTAAGGATTGGAAAATGTTCAAAAGAAGAGATAACATGCAAGATTGTGAAGATGAGCTTTTAAATTCAAAGGCCTGGAAAAAATTGTTAGTGTTATGTACAAATGTTAAATTATTAACAATCTTATTTAAAGGAAAAATTTCCAAACAGTTTTCAAATAAGCTAATGAGAAATGGATGGAAATATTTCAAATAAAATGGAAAATTATTAATTAAATTGGATTGCTGACAGATTTCTAAAAATACATTCTCTTGTTGATATTGCCTTTGAGAAGATAGAAGCTTTTGATAAAACATTGGCATTGGTTGAAATTGAAATTGAAATAGCTTTTCATGCTCTTGATTATAATATAAAACTTCAATTTTCCAACAGCGCAATGCATCAATTGAATGTTTGATAGTAAAGTGCTCAATATGTCAGCGTAATGTATAGAAAATCTGAAAAATAAAATCTGAAAATAAATATGATTTTATATAAAATAAGTGAGGAAACAAAAATTAAATGAAATCACTATTTTTACAACTAATGTTACAACACAATTGGGATCATTTTGAAATGATTTTTTTTTTCATAAGGATTGGCCAGAATTATGGAATTTGAGTAATTTCGAACTCCAACTTGTGAACTAGAAAACAAAATATGACTATGAGTAGGAATGAGGGTTTGATCATGATATAAATCATAAATTGGAATGTTTTCTCGAATAGTGAAATCATGAAGATAATTTGCTACTCTAAAATGAGTATTGGTTGGCATAATTTCTAAATTGAAGCGTTCCTCATTCTCAAAAGTTATCTGAATTTTATCATGAGGATTCTCTTGAGAAGAATAGAAATCAACATCCTCAATGTTAGAGTAATTATCATAAACGACTTCACAAGATTCTCTAGAATTCCCTTCAATCTCATTCAATATACCAAAACAAAGAGGAACAAGAATTTCATTAATGGCAAAAGAATGATCAATTATTGTTTCTCTATCTTGATAAAAATTAATTGGTATGTAATTTATATTATCCTCTTTATCTTCTGAAACATCATTAATACCAAGAGAGGAAAACTTACCATCATTAAAAATATCAGGATAAAGGGAAAAATGTGAATCTGAAATAATGCAATTGAAAATGTCTCGGTTTGAGAACTCTCGTACATTATACTGATTGTAAATTTCAGATTCTAAATCATTTCTTTGTGTGTTCATGTTTTCTTGAAGAAGGTTGTTTTGCTACTTTGATTTCCGCATTTGCTCATCATGGAAAAATTCAGAAATTTGTACAACAGTTTGCATGTTATTATTTACTTTGATTGCTACTTGTAATTGTTGATTTGCTATCCGATTTTCTGAATTGACCACAGAGTAATTTTCAAATTCCAAGGCAACCCTTTCTCCAAAATTGCTGATGTTGTCTTCTTGCATTGAATAGAAATATTTTTCAGGCTTTGTGAAACCACTTCATCACAATTTATTTGCACATCCAAATTGGGATTCACATTTATATTAGAAGGGGATGAAACAAAGGTTGAATTAATTTTATATGGATTGGGAATGGGTGGAAGAGAACAAATATATTCAAACCAATCTAATGATTCTTTTTCTGTAAGATTATTTTCAACTTTAAATCTTAAACAATTCAAATGAAATCGAATATTAAAAGCATTAACATACTGATTTTCAAATCTTTGCAAATATTCAATTTCATTACATACCTGTTCATAATCATAGCCATCAAATTTACAAGTGAAAATTGTAATAAATTGATCCCAGCCAGGGAAAATTTTAAGAACCCCCCCTAAATTTATAAATATAATAAATGGGCGAATCTCCATGGTATATAGGAAAAATGGAAGGCGATTTTATCAATAATATAATATGTATATAT
>APFE031619524.1:0-17765 GCA_000404065.3 Pinus taeda | reverse complement strand
CTAACCCAACACCATAAGCATTTTATAACATCTTAAACCCTAAACCCTAACCATTTTATAAAATTTTAACAAGCGTTTTGATTTTTTTTAAAGTGTTTATTAAAATAATTTACTAAAGTGTTATAAAACCTAAACCCTAAACCCAAATCCATGTGTATTTTATAACATTTTAAACCCTAAACCCTAAGAATTTTATAACATTATAAACCCTAAACCCTATGAATTTTATAATGTTTCAACAAGCCTTCTCTAACTTTTTTTTGAGTGTTTATTAAAAGCATCTAGAAAAGTGTTATAAACCATAAAACATAAGTATTTTATAATATTTTAAACCCTACACCCTAAACCTTATGAATTTTATAACATTTTAACAAGTGTTTCATACCGTTTGTTTACATGTTTACTAAAATAATTTACTAACTTTTTTTTGAGTGTTTATTAAAAGCATCTAGAGAAGTGTTATAAACCATAAGTATTTTTAATTTTTTAAACCGTAAAACCTAAACCTTAAGAATTTTATAACATTTTAACAAGTGTTTCATACCCTTTGTTTACATGTTTATTAAAATAATTTACTAAAGTGTTATAATCCCTAAACACTAAACCCTAAGCATTTTATAACATTTTAAACCATATAACCTAAAAGCTTAACCCTCAACCCCAAGTATTTTATAACATTTAAACAAGGATTTTATAACTTAAATTGTTTATTAAAACCATTTACTAAAGTGTTCTTAACCATAAAGAATAAACCCTAAACCCTAAGAATTTTATAACATTTTAACAAGTGTATTGTACTTCTTTTTAAGTGTTTATTAAATCCATTTACTAAAGTGTTATAAACACTAAATGCCTAATAAATAAATTCTAAACCCTAAACCATAAGCATTTTATAAAATTTTAAACCCTAAACCCTAAGCATTCTATAACATTTAACAAGTTTTTTGATATTTTTTTAAATGTTTATTAAAAGAATTTACTAAAGTGTTATAAAACCTAAACACCAAATCATAAGCCCTATGTATTTTATAACATTCTAAACCCTAAACCGTAAGAATTTTATAACATTGTAAACCCTAAAACCTATGAATTTGACAACATTTCAACAAGCCTTCTCTAGCGTTTTTTTGAGTGTTTATTAAAAGCATATAGTAAAGTGTTATAAACCCTAATCCCTAAGCATTTTATAACTTTTTAAAAATCCTTTTACAACATTTTCTAAAGTGTTTATTACAAGTATTTACTAAAGTGTTATAAGCGCTAAACCTTAAACCCTAAACCTTAACCATCTATTAACATTTTTAACACTAAACCATAAAGCCTAAACACTAAGCATTTTATAACATTTTAACTAGCCTTTTGTAACATTTCATTAAGTGTTTATTAAAAGAATTTACTAAAGTGTTATAAGCCCTAAACCCTAATTCTTAAACACTAACCATAAACCCAAAACCCTAAGAATTTTATAACATTTTAAACCCTAAACCATGAGCATTTTATAACATTTTGATAAGTGTCTTATAACATTTTAATAAGTGTTATAAACCATAAACCCTAAGCATTTTATAACATTTTAAACCCTACAACCTAAGCATTTAATAACATTTTAAACTCTCCACCCTAAAAATTATACCCTAAGATTTTTATAATATTTTAACAAGCATTTTGTAACTTTTCTTTTAAGTTTTTATTATAATCATTTACTAAAGAGTTATAAACCTTATTCCCTAAAACGAAACTCTTAACCCTAAAAGCTACACCCTAGGCATTTTATAACATTTTAAACCCTAAACCGTATGCATTTTATAAGATTTTAACAAGTGTTTTGAATCTTTTTTTAAAGAGTTTATAAAAATAATCTACTAAAGTGTTATAAAAACTAAAGCCTAAAGCCTAAGACTTGTGGATTTTATAACATTTTAAACCCTAAACCATAAGAATTTTATAACATTATAAGCCCTAAAACGTTTTGAGTTTTATAACATTCCAACAAGCCTTCTCTAACTTTTTTTTGAGTGTTTATTAAAATCATTTAGCAAAGTGTTATAAACCGGAAACCCTAAGCAATTTATACTATCTTAAAAAATGTTCTGTAATTTTTTTCAAGTGTTTGTTAAAAGCATTTACAAAAGTTTTATAAGCCCTAAACCTTAAACCTTAAATCTCAAGCATATGTTAACAGTTTAAACACTAAACGCTAAACCTTAAACCCTACACATTTTATAGCATTTTAACTAGCGTCTTGTAACATTTCTTTAAGTGTTTATTAAAATAATTTACTAAAGTGTTATAAACCCTAAATCCTGATTTCTAAACCCTAAACCTTAAATCCTAGAATTTTATAACATTTTAACAAGCATTTTGTAACTTCCTTTAGGTGTTTATTAAAAGGATTTTCTAAATTGTTATAAACCCTAAACCTTAGTCATTTTATAACATTTTAAGAATTGTTTTGAAACTTTTTTCAAGTTCTTATTAAAAACATTTACTAAAGTGTTATAAACCCTAAACCCTAGACCCTAAACCCTAAGAATTTTATTAAATTTAAAACCCTAAATCCTAAAACCTAAACCCTAAACTCTGAAACCTAAACCCTACACCCAATTTTTTTTATAACATTTTAAAAAATATTTAGTAACGTTTTTTAATTGTTGATTAAAATCATTTACTAAAGTGTTATAAACTTGAAACAATGAACCGTAAGCACTTTTTAACATTTTAGACCCTAAAACCTAAACCTTAAGCATTTTATAACATTTTAACAAGTGTTTCGTACCTTTTTTTACGTGTTTATTAAAATAATTTACTAAAGTGTTATAAACCCTAAACACTTAACCCTCAACCCCATGCATTATATAACATTTGCACAATTGTTTGTAACTTTACGTTAAGTTCTTATTAAAATCATTTACTAAAGTGTTATAAACACTAAACACTAAAACTTAAGCATTTTATAACATTTTTAAACCCTAAACCTTAAACACTAAACCATAAACCATAAACCCCAAACCATAAACCCTAAACACTAAACTAAAGTGTCATAAACCTTAGAGCATAAATTCATTTACTAAATTCTTCTAAATTCTAAAGCATAAATATTAAACCCTAATCATTTTATAACATTTTAAACCCTAAATCATAAAACCTAAACCCTAAGCTCTAACCACTAAGCATTTTAGAACATTTTAAACTCTAAAACCTAATCATTTTATAACATTTTAAACACTAAACCAAATCATTATAGGCTAAGAATTTTATAACATTTTAACATGCGTTTTATAACTTATTTTAAGAATTTATTAAAATCTACTAATGTGTTATAAACCCTAAATGCTAAACACTAAACCCTAATTCCTACACCGTAAGCATTTTATGAAATTTTAAAGCCTAAAGCCTAAATGTTAATCATTTTATAACATTTTAACAATCCTTTTGTAATATTTTTAAGTGTTTATTAAAAGGATTTACTAAACAATTGTAAACCCCAAAACCTAAACCCTAAACTTTAAACCTTAAGTATTTTATAACATTTTAAAGCCAAGCACTAAACCCTAAACATTTTATAACATTTTATTAAGCATTTTGTATCTTTTTTTAAGTGTTTACTACAAGCATTTACTAAAGTGTTCTAAACCCTAAAGAATAAACCCTAAACCCTAAGCATTTTATAACATTTTAAACCCTAAGTCCTAAACCCTAAACCCTAAGCATTTTATAGAATTTTAGTAGGGTTTTGTAGCTTTTTCTAACTATTTATTCAAATCATTTACTAAAGTGTTATAAACCGTAAACCCTACACCCTAAGCATTTTATAACATTTTAAACCCTAAGCCCTAAAGAGTTTATTTTTCATGGACTTCATAACTTATCTCTGTTATATGACATGTGTAGATTGATTGTATGTAAACCTAGAGATGATATAGGTCATAAACGGAGTGGTCAATTCCAACCTATCTCAAGGACCAATTACAAGTCTACCTCACATCACTTTGACATCTCAATGTGTTTCAATTTCTGAACCAAGGAAAATGTAGACAATAAAAGGGAAGATGAAGAAAAATGTTTTCATGAACCTAATGCACAGATCTATAATGCACCTAGGGTAACAGTGATAAATAATTTTTCATTAAATGTGGAGATTGATATTGGTATGCGCCAAGGGAGCCATGCTTAGTGGTGCAAAAAACAGTTGAAGACATTCTTTGAAGTGATGATTAAGTATCCAACCATAAGGCGTTGCATGGAATTTTGGATGCACTATAGTGACACAATGTCTTAGCTAAGGGGGTGTATTACAATGATTATTTGAACAATAATACTAAGTATAGAGACTAAAGTGCTGTCATATGAGATGATACCTCCCTTGCGCTATGATGGATCCTCCCCCAAGGTCGTAGGGTTGAATTTGAATTTCCCTAGGCATGAGTGGAATTATGCCAATGAAGATTCCCTAGGGTAATATGCCACATGGAACCATAGGGGATCCACCCCTGTGCCAAGAGGAATGATTAAGAAACCTTAAAAAAATGAATATTTTGTCTTTAAGGAATCTTTATTTTCCCTTTCTATTGAGACCCCATATGTTCCATAAAATCACTTTCATTGAGAAGGATTGATGGGGTGAACGTCTTTGAAAGTAAGTAATATTGTGTAAATCGGCGAGAAGATTCCCTACCTATTCCATCAATTGTTGTATAGTTTTCCTCCCCCATCATTTGTCTCCTTTGAGTGGTTTGAGGGGAGTCTCTCTAATTGAAAGAACAAGAACACTAGTTAGGAGTTGTGGGAGTCATCTTTCTCTCCAAAAGGGTGAATCAAATCTTGAGATATGATTGTTAGAGAAGAACCATTTGCACCTCGAAAACTGAAATGGGTAATATCTCGAAGATAGTTTTCTCCTCTACTTCCATTTAATCCAAGCCTTCTATGTTTACCTAATAACTTGTCTCCATTATGATTTCTTCGAACATTGTCTTCACATCATGCATTTTAGATTTCATAATTGTTATGTCTTCCATTGTGTTATATGGGTTCTTCCTTTTCTTTGTAGAAGTATCTTGGGTGGGCTTGGGTTGTGGCTCCAAGGATTCCTTAGGTAATTTTTAATCCTATTGTAGAGGATCTTGCTCTGCTAAGGGTTCATTTTTCTTATCTTTCTGTGTGGATATTTCTATGCTAAGCCAAAGCATTTTCTTTGTCTTAGTTGAAATGGGGCATCTAGAACGAGATGAAGAACGATCATGAATGATCTTATAAATTAGTGAAAATCATGGTAAGAAAACCTTTAGCTCCAATATGAAAATCAACATGCACTTATGGGTGCCATTTAGCCTTGATCCATGCTGCCAAATCTGGTTTTGGTGGCCAAGCACTAATAAATTTGCACATTAAAGTGCGGTCATGCCTGAACTCTATATGCTCCAAGATTTTATCTCACTTGACGTCACATGTGGGGATTTCAATGAATTTAGAGATGCAACATCTTGATCTAATTTTGTACATTGTAGTGCCTAAGATTGACGCATCTTGTCGACCTCTTTGGGATGGATTTCTAAGGAGGTGGGAGGATTGATAAGTTGTTGTTCTTGCCTCCTTCTTCCTACGCTTAGCATCTCCTAAGACTACATTTCGATAGGAGGCTAACCACGCCCTCTTCCTTAGACAAGGAAACCATAAATTGATTAGAATCAAGCTAAAAGTGAAGTACTAGCGAAAAATTAGAATTGGTTGTAAAAAGTCTTAAATCTTATTAGTTGATTTGATTAATTAATTGAGCCCCTCTTTCTTTCATTAATTATTCTATTTATATAGAATTATTTAGTACATTTTATTTATTTATATTTATATTAATTACAAAAAAATAATAAATTTAATATTATTACAAAAGTATTTTTATCTATTATTTAATAATAATAAAGAAACCTAATTCTATACGATAATAAACATGATATGAAACCTAATTCTATATTAATGAAAACCTAACTCTATATTATAAACATTATATAAAATAATTTGAAAAAACAGCAAGCAACACGTGGCCTTCAGGCTGATGAGCCATCGCATGAGGCGGACGTGTTCTGCTAGTTCAATACGAAAGCAGTTTGTGCTAGCAGTTTGCCGCTAGTTCAATGCGAAAGCAGTGGTGGTTCAGTTCTCCCATAGCCTTAATCCAGCTATCCAGGTTGAATCGAGTGCCCAAGTTTGATCAACTGAATGAATGAATTCCTTGAATTCATTTTCTTGATGGGATAGGTAATTAGGTAATACACCAGTTTTGAGCTGAAAATTGTAAGTTGGATTTTACTTACGGGAGTCATGGAAGACACAGAGAGCAACAGGTGTGAAACGTTATTAGCATTCTACCAGAAATCAATCGAAGATGATAGCGGCCTTTGGGTTCTCAACGAATATCTTACCCGGTATGTGTGTATTCTTTGTATCCATACAGAAAGTGTCATTGACATATATTTTGGACAGTTGAGGCTAATGAATATGCATATTGACCAAGACTACTGAAATTCTATTGAGTGTAATTTGTATTTTCCTTTCAAGACTTGCAAATTCTCACAATTATCGTCGCGATGCTAATTGATCAGTAATGCATATGCTAATTACCATCGCAATGCAATTATCTGGTGGGATTATCAGAATATCCATATATTTTCACGTATGAATGTTTCGTATTAGGGCTTCCCATAAGAATCTTTCATATATGGATTCTTTATATATTCATTATTAATTATCTATTCATTATTAATGCTTATGCAAATGTGGGTGGTTGGTTATCAACGCGGTATGCATAAGTGGTTTACTCACTATCAACGCGGTAGTTATAATTCTGTTTTCCCAGGATACACGGCTCGATATGCAAATTGTCTTGGCTGATATGCGATGTTTGCCTGACCGTAACAATTTCCGACAGGTATATCCTCGAATACGCGAGTAAATTTCTCGCTATCTGAGCAATCTTTGCTGGATATGCTACATATTTCCGGTCAATGCAGGTTGGGTATGCTGAATATGTGAATTATTTATCAGAAATGCATCTTATCTCCATCGGACAATTTTTTTGAGTTCCCCCTAGGGTTTCACTCAGTTTTAGGGATTTATAACTTTAAGCACAATTTTAGGTGGTACCATATTCTATCCAAGGCCCAACATCATTCAAGAATGATTAAATAAGCTAAAAATCCATCATATAAGACATTTATCCTAATTCATTCTCATCCCATCATGCTTGACATTAGAATAATGCATAGGAAAATAGTTGAACACAATGATCCTAATAAAATATTTAGTAGGTGATAAACTCTGTTTTTTCTCACAATGTACTAACTAATGAAAGAGAATAAGAAAACATATGGTTAAATTGGCTTGAGACTTGAACATGTAGAAAATTTATCTAGAGAGAAGAAGGATGATATAGGTTATCTATTAGAAGCCATATGAGAGACACTACATTGGGTTTATTGGTATTACTATAATTGGACTTGAAAATGAACTCATATAGAGAATTATAAAAAGATAATAACTAAGCCCGTGTATGGGTTGTGAAAGTCATCAATTGTGTTTAGCCCAAGTAGCATTGTGATGGACTATTATTATCTCCACCTAATTATGATTTCCATAACTGGTGTGTTGAGTTGATAGTGAATATATTGTTGTGAAGGATTTGATTCATTTTTGACCTACCCTTGTACCTTGAAGAATATAAGGTTTACCTTGGCTAACATCCTCAAAATGGGTTAGGCGTTTCCCCAACATATGTGACTTGAGAAAAGTTCCATTGGGAAAATTTTAATGTAACTTCCCAACAACTATAATGGAATTCAATAGAATAAAATTTAATTAGGTTGACTGAATCTGGAAGATTCTTGGAGAGTCGACTAGATAGAGACATTCCTCCTCAATAATGGTGGGCATAGCTTTAACCCGTCTTGTTGGATGTGGATCCAGATTACCTTGTTTATTTAGAGGTATCACCACATTGGACCCTAGTTCGTAATGTGGCGGCAATGCCACCCATAATATTTGCGTGGCAAGGGGGGTCGAGGGGGACCAGTCCCAAAGCTAAACATAAATGTAAAATTGCCTTGTAAGATGTTATAATGTTGTAGTCAATTTGGGTCATTCATTAGGCAGAGATCTGACCATAGAAGTTATGTTTAGTTTTGGATTTTTTGCCCTAGAAGGAAACCCTTTGCTATATATGAGGGAATTGTATTGCGTCTATGTAGATATGTATTCTCAGTGAAAAGAGAGAGGAGATTATGTGAGAGTGAAGAGGGAATTACAACGATTTTTTGTAGGTTGTATCTCTTTAGTTTGTTGGATAATATAAAGGAAGATCTATTTGTTTCCCGTGGATGTAGCCTAAATTGGGTGAAACATGTATATCTTTGTTTCTCTTGTTTTATGTATTTTCTGTGTTTATATTTCTGCACTATATTCTATCTCTTCCATTTATCTGTAATATATACTTTTCTAACATCTCTCATTCATGTCAAAGCTCAAATAGGGATCTAAGGTCCACTCCTTGACACCTTATTGGCCCTCCTAGCTTTAGATAAGCACACATGGCTAATTGTTTCAAAATATCTCAAAATATTGCAGTTATCTTTTGGTTTTAGTGTTAAGTTACTTGGAAATTTTGGTAGAGTATATAGAATCAATATATCCCTATTTTTTGGAATTTTAGTGATAAAGTTTGTGGTTTCAACATTGAATGTAAATGGCCTTTAGGTATTCCGGAGTTTACTTCTAGAAACAATGCAATTAATATATGTAGAATATATCAATATTATACTTTGTATTTATCATTTGTAGAGGTGAGAATGTCCCTCGACCCTTTTTTAATAGTCCAAATGTTTTCTGAATTAGTAAGTGTAAAGGATGAACATGATACTAGTGAAACACATGTCCTTAAAAGTTTCTCTACAAGAAGTACGGTGCAAAATATATACGTTCACTGGAAGATCCATTGACTAGGTCATTGTCTTGGAAAATAATAACACAAGATTGTGTTGGAGTTTCTCCCCTTAGTACAAACAAATTTGGGAAATAGGTAAATGATGCACTTGTTACTATTTTATTGATACAATATTGAATCAATGAAGGTGCATGTCCCAAAGGACATTTTAGTGGAGATAGTTGATGCCATTATCTTGCAATTATTGATATTACCAATAAAGAAGAAAAATTATATTTTCTCTATATAGTGTTCACTCAAGTTACTCATTGAAGTATAAGATATTCTAATTTTTTGATACTGTGTTTGACCAGTTAGTTAGGGTATGAGGGTGAGCCTCCCTAGAACACTACAATCAACTATGGGGTAGAGATGAATATGGTTAGTGGCACCAAATAGAAGAGTGGGATACCTTATAGATGATTTTGATGGTCATATTTCCTTCTCTAATAGTCTATGTTTGAGTCCTAATCCACCACTTAAAGGTCACCAAACCCCAGTACTTGAGTAAGACTACACACTTGCTAACTTGCTCTACAAAAAATCCCTCTTTTATGTCATGTCCTTCAAGTTTGGAAATAAGTATTGGATTTGTTTGACCTTGACTATCTTTCATTGTATCACTCAATCTAATAAAACTTGTAAAAGGAAATGTACTTCCTCTTCACATTGAAAATGGATGTTCACACTTACATCATCTACACAAGGAATCCAATCTTTGGGAGCCAGTGATTAATAACCTGCACGACAACACTCAAAAATGGACAATCAGATCTTTGAACTTGGTGGGTTAATTGGGTTATGCAACAATATAGAAATATTCAAAGAGATTTTCTTTGGGGTAAAGGGGAGGAGAGAAAGAAATGGGCTTTGGTAGCTTGGGAAACTATTTGTAAACATAAAAACCATGGAGGTCCTGGTCTGGATGATCCTGAAGTTCTAAACAAAGTTTTAGGGCAAAAATAATGGTGGAGATGGATAAAAGATTCAGATGCTCTGTGGGGTCGAATTTGGAAAGAGAAATATGCAAGTAATTGGCAAAAAAAGGACCACATAAGGATGTCTGGCACCATAAAAGGCTCCCACATATGGAATAAAGCTTGGGAGAATAGAGGCATAGTTCAAAAGAATAACTTCTAGGAAATTAGAGCGGGAGACTTGGCATGGGTTTGGGAGGATAAATGGCAACAGGAACCTAAACTGTTCAGAGAGGACTTTGTGGATCTCAAGAATGACACTGACACCAAAGGGTTACTAAGGGTAAAATATTTTTGGGATGAGACAAATAGTGAAGCAAAATGGAGAACCTGGAAAAAAATAGAATATAGGGATGATAACCCCTTGAAAGCAAAGGCTGATGCTCTAATAGAAATTTTGGAACAAAGAAAAATACTGATATCAGCTAATCATGACCAATTTAGAAGGGGAAATAATAATGAAGGCACCTTTAAACTTAAAGAGGTAAAGCGCTTAGCCCTGGACCTTGATTCTATAGAACCGGATTGGGTTTGGAAGAATCTCTGGAAGAGACAAGGATGGATGAAAACCGAACTGTTCATGTGGCTAGTGCACCATAAGAAAATTTTGACTTGGGAGAACATCTGGAAAATGGGCATTATAGGCCCATTCAGATGCCAGCTATGTGAGAAACAAGAGGAGACAATGGAGCACCTCCTCAACACCTGGATATTGACCTCCATGTTGTGGGATGGAATTGCCTTAATCTTCAGACAAACATACAAGGACAGAGGAAGCATCACCAATACCCTTAGCAACTAGAGAAGAAACTTCTCTGATTATGAAATGATAAATAGAGATTGGGCGTTAACTCCAAGCTTCCTTATATGGAATGTCTAGAAAGAGAACAACAATAGAATCCTCAAAAATAGAAAAAGTTCCTCCCAGAGCATCATGGACCAGATCTTAAGAAAACTTAAGTATATGGTTGGGACTTTAGTGCAAATAATCCCTAAAAATCTCCCTTCAAATGTTGATATGTAGATACTTCTTGAGTTGGGTGTCCAGGGACTTATTTCTCAGGGCAAGAACACGATGGTAAAACAATTGGTCACTAAGAAAGACTTCTGGCATCCCCCCCCTTAGGGATTTATGAAATGTAACATAGATGGGGCCTCAAAAGGAAATCCAGGTATAGCTAGTTATGGTAGTGTGTTAAGGGATGAAAAGGGTTGCATATAATACATTTTTCATTTTAGTTTGGGAAGAGCCACAAACAATGTGGCGGAGCTAATGGCACTTGAGAAATGTTTAGAAATCCTGAAGCACGATAATCTTTAGAATATCATAATTGAAGCTGATTTTGTGATGATCATCAATTCGATCAAGAGAATCTTTTGTGGTTCATCGAACAGATCTTAAGACAGCTTAAGTATATGGTTGGGACTTTAGTGCAAATAACCCCTAAAAATCTCCCTTCAAATGTTGATATGTAGATACTTCTTGAGTTGGGTATCCAGGGACTTATTTCTCAGGGCAAGAATAGGATGGTAAAACAATTGGTCACTAAGAAAGACTTCTGGCATCCCCCCCCTTAGGGATTTATGAAATGTAACATAGATGGGGCCTCAAAAGGAAATCCGGGTATAGCTGGTTATGGTAGTGTGTTAAGGGATGAAAAGGGATGCATATAATACATTTTTCATTTTAGTTTGGGAAGAGCCACAAACAATGTGGCAGAGCTAATGGAACTTGAGCAATGTTTAGAAATCCTGAAGCACGATAATCTTTAGAATATCATAATTGAAGCTGATTCTGTGATGATCATCAATTCGATCAAGAGAATCTGTTGTGGTTCAGCTCCGAAAAAGGTCTCAAGACACTGGAGGTTGCTTCAGGTATATCAAAGAATTTATCTCCACCTTCAGAACATGAGAACCTTAAGTTTAACAAATGTGCGAAGGACAACTAATAAATTGGCGGACATACTTTCTAATAAAGGGGCTCTCTGCACTCAAAGTAGCAACAAATATAGATGGAAAGAGGTTCCATAGGGTATATTGAGGGATTATTGTCTCAACCAGGCGAATGAGGACTGAGAGATATATCAGCATAGAGATTTTCAATAGTAGCAGAGGCTGGGTTTAGCCGATACACATTTAATATGAAGTGGTTTTCCAGAGGTAATTTTAAAAATGGCACGCAGGCCTTTGTTAACTTTATCAGCCCAGAACATCTTAGACATAGAGTTCTTGGGTGGAAGTTGTTCTGAAGCTTGCAGATTTTTGCTATACTTTCTTTTAATATAGATCATCTCTTTTTTTCTCGGTGGGAATATGGGGTGAAGAGCCTTCACTCAGAAGGTACAACAATGTCCCACCCTAGGTACATAATTATTGGCAATGGTTACAGGGAACCAGTATGGTTTGTCTATAGGTTTTTGGGCACTCAGACAACAGGAATCCCTCCTGGTTTTCTTCAAAAGGCGACTCCTCTCATACATTGGATCAAGCGACTGAAGATCAAGGGTGGAGAGTCAAATGGCAGTTTGATGGGTTTAGGCCAGAGCCTTTACTTCCTCAGTGGACTCGAAACTTTCCTCATAACAACTTATTGTGTGAATACCGCCCTTAAGTTGGTATACAGATTATCGAAAGCTCTCAACACCAGAGTGGCTTCACTGGTTTCAGCCTGATGCCACTCAAAATGCAACACGTGGCTATAGTAGGAGAGAGAATACCACCCTCATCGAGCAGGTATTATTTGGCTTCTTTTCCATCCGATATGTTCCTCAACCATTGGATCTTGTGAGGCAGATCAACGACCCATATGCATTATGCAGGTTGGTGGGTCCAGGTCTGAGGAATATCTCTGTATTATCGTTTGTGCTTGTCCAACTTCATGGCAGGCATCAAGGAATCTAATTAGTTGTGGTTTTAATTCCTTTTTGGGACCGGTTACGGTTCTATATTGTTTGGTTTTCTTTTGCTCCGTTGTAATGAATTATAATGCATATGTTTTTAGAAGGACATTTTGTTAGGGGAGTGTACCCATGGCGCAATGGTTTAGCCTTAGGATAGTTGCCCCATACCCCAGGGAGGAAAGTCAATTTGATGTCCCTAGTTTCCTCTGGGTTGGATGTAATTTATGTAAGTAATCATTTTTGGTTATTTTAAATAGAAGGCACGACTCTTGCATTAGCAAAAAAAGAAGACGACGTCAAACTTAATTTGTAAATGTACATTATAAACATGTTCCTTTTAATTCTTGTATTTCTAAATTATGAATTTTTAACATCTAGAATAAACTAAAGCCACTACATATATAGATTTATTGTATTTGTACATTTTATTGTATTTAATTGTTTGGGTTGTAATGTTTTACAGATTTTGAAAACAAATTTTATGGAGAATTATTAGTTTTCTTCTTCAATCATATAAGGAGTGAGATAATATATCTTATTTTGTTTTCGGACCTGTTAAAATAGTTTGTTGTTTTAAATAATTTTTTACTTTTTTCTTCTAACATTTGATATATTTTGTCCAAGATTATTTGGATTTCTGATACAATATTTAATGATTGAATGTTTATTAAAAAATTTATCATATGAGTTGAGAAAGAAAATTCATAGTCAAAAGAATATATTCCTTAGAGGAAATTGGTCTCCAAAATTTAGTCTTTGTATTTTCCAAACAACTATAATTCTCTCTAGAGCATTGTGCTATTTATAATATCTTTCCTTTTCATTTGTACCATAAATCATGTACTTGAAACATACAAACAAATATATTTGCATGCTACCCATGTACACTATACAGTAGATTCATTTTTATTTTGAGAACAATAATAGTGAACTAAACCTCTCAAGGGTTACATTGTCTTACCCATGGTTTGATGAATTTAACATAACATCCATATAACGAGAAATATCTCAAGAATAATATCATACCCGATCATAATAACTTTTACCATTTTACCAAACTCTTTTTAATAAAAAAATGGATTGAAAATGAACCCATTTAGGGCATGGCTTCTCTCCTTTAGGACCCCACTCTAAATTTTATTCCTCCCTATGCGGAAAATATGTAAACACCACACTTTTCAACTACCCTAATCTATAGGAAATATCCACAAGGGTTACATTGTCTCTACCCATGGTTTGATGGATTTCACATCACATCCATATAACGAGAAATATCTGAAGAGGACTATCGTACTCAATCATAATAACCTTTACCATTTTACCAAACTCTTTTTAATAAACAAATGGGTTAAAAATGTACCCATTTAGGGCATGTATTCTCTCCTTTAGGACCCCACTCTACATTTTATTCCTCGATATCTGGAAAATATGTAAAACTACACTTTTCGACTACTCTAATCTATAGGAAATCTCCATAATACCCTAAAACCACTTTTGATTTTTTTGTCTTTTCATGACCATAATCACTCACAGATATGATAATAATAAGAAGACAAAATGTTGACATCCAAAATTTTGGGATTTCATAAACATACTTAATCCTATTTGAGTTCAGTTGTCATGTGCATTAAGGAAAACTTCAATAAAGACTCTAAATCACCTAGTTGTTGCTTATGGTGATAAAATTGAGTTTTCGTGTATTTAGTTAAGGAATTTAAATAATCTAATTGTTGCTTATGATGATAAAATAACTTCATCTATGTTTGAGGCTATTATCATGGAAATTCCACCAGCTATCAAGTGTGTGCCCATTGAAAATTGAAATTGAACAATGCTTCTTTTTAGGAAAGACATAATTTAGTGGTAGGACTATTCTGTTAGCACCTACTTGTGTTCTAGTGCTTTGTTATTGAATTCGATATACGTATTAACATAGATCTATTTTATTCCAATATTTATTAAGCATTTAGAGGGATTTAAAGAAAACAAAAACATAATTGATCAATGTATAAAAGATGTAGGTTAAAATATTCCTATATTGATTTATTCTTTTATTTGAGATTTTTAGTATTAGTATGATGGGTTCTTGTTTTAATTTTATTAACCTAATCCATATTGATTTATTATTTTATTAGATATTTTTAGTATTAGTATGGTGGATTCTTGCTTTAATTTTGTTTTTCATTTGTATGAATTTCGTATTTTTTTTCAATTTAATTAATTATCATCAAGAGCA
Organism: Pinus taeda; assembly: GCA_000404065.3. Lineage (NCBI taxonomy): Eukaryota > Viridiplantae > Streptophyta > Pinopsida > Pinales > Pinaceae > Pinus > Pinus taeda. The sequence continues at coordinate 2,681 of APFE031619524.1, read as the reverse complement.
CTCCCATAACATGCCCACGTGCATACTTCTTCACTTCGAAGGGATACTATAAGTTTGGTAATGCTAGAATTAAAATAAACACTAATATTAAATTTTATTCTTCACTGTTTTTTACCTTTATCTTTGCCTCGTCATTAACCTATCCTAATCATTATGGGCTAGGATAGTCACGAGTCTCTAGTCTGAGTTTCAAGACCATATTTATTGCTATGAAATTTTCCTATGATCCTAAGTTGAATAAAACATCAATTTTGACGTTTTTAATTTGTTTCTTTATATGGAGGAGAATGCTCATTTCTTTCTCTTCTTGATCTGGATATGGGATTCGTTCCAACTAATTACATGAATATATGTCCATGAAATTTTTCTTCTTAGCATATTTTTTTTGGTTCTTTAGGTTTCATTCTAGATGCAACATCCAACACTTCTCCTCCATATGACCATCGATGTTATAGTGGTCATAGTGGTTGATAGGATCTTTGCACTAGTGTGCTATCGCTGTTATATTTTTTCTTTCCCCCATTTGAACTACTTATTCCCCTTCTACGAAGCTTCATGGTGCTCTTTCTACTTTCACCTACTTTATTTCCCTTATTTTATCTTGGTATTGTGCGTGTACAAAATCTTCACCAATTGTTATGGGTTTCAACAACATTTTTTGTTTCCACTGATGGTTGTTTATACCCCCCATATAGTTGAGAACATGCATGGTTTCTTTGGGAAGATACTCAATATTATTTCTAGCTTCCTAAATTTCGTGGTGTACTCCTATACACTCAACCCCTATATCTTCCTGAAGTAATTATTCTATATCCACTAGTCTCGTACATACCCAATATGATAAACATAAATTATGAGGGTATTGAAATCGTCCCACTCAGTGACTAGAGGATGTCCCTCTAGATAGAAAGCTTTAATGTAGCTTTCCCAACAAGCTAAGGAATTTCCCTGTAATATCATTTGATAAAATCAAATTTTAGGTCCTTGATCTATGTGGTGAACTATAAAATAAACCTCTCACTGTTGTAATTATTCATTGAAATTAAAAGCATTAATCTCACCTTGATATGGTTTGAGGTAGACCTTCTCTTCCCTCTTGAAAAAAAATTGTGAATGGTCCATGACACTTCAATTGGGTTGTTGATTTCCATGTTCTTTCTTAGATTCCCTCTCTGGTTCATCCCTATCCCATGATCTCCCCTCCGTACTAACGTCTAAGTTGGAACCTCCATCCTCTCCTATTCCTAACTTGTTCACTAGAGTTTCCATAAGGGGCTTCATGTTATGGATGATATCGATGACCTATTCTTCTATCTTTGAGAACCTCTCCTTTGCCACATCTTCAGAGTTATTAATAGATTCAATGACCATGGTTGGGGTTTTTCTTCTTAAACTGATTTGGATCTCCTCTAATTTCCCACAAAATACCCAAATGCAGTTGCTCTGATAACAATATGATTCATAAATTATCATGGATATTACATTGGAGATTTTATCACAACAGATTTAATAAAATTATACCTAAAATATGAAATCTACACTATGACGGTTATTTTCAATATAATTCTAGACTTATTAAGTTACTGTGCCATGCATATAATATATAAAATGTGGAAAATATAGAATTTGTGAAAACAAAATCTCTTTGCCACCCTCTCTCTCTTTCCCTCTCCCCATACCCCTCTCCCTCTCCCGCTCTCTCTCCCTTCCTCTCCCCCTCGCCCTCTGCCTAACCCCTTCGTCTCCCTCTCACCCCCCCCTCCCTCTCTCTCCATCTACCACTCGCTCCCCTCCACTACCTCTCGCTTTCTCCCTCTCCCCCTCTACCATTCCCAACCACAATCCCCCTTCCTCCCTTTCCCATCCTTGCTCCCCCTCCCTCCCTTTCCCATCCTTGCTCCCCCTCCCTCCCCCTCAACCTTTCCCTCTCCCCCTCTCTCTCCCCATCTCTCTTCCCAATATTCTCTTTCTCTCTCCCTCTCCCCTTCTCTCTCCCCCCACTCTCTCCCCTTTCTCTATCTCTGTCTCTGTCTCTGTCTCTGTCTCTGTCTCTGTCTCTGTCTCTCTCTCTCTCTCACCCCCTCTCAATCCCCCTCTCACATCCCTCTCCCTCTCTCCCTCTCTCTCCCTATCTCCCTCACCCTCTCTCTCTCTATCCCCATCTCCCTCTCTCTCTCCCTCTCTCTCTTTCTCATGCTTTCAGCCTCCCACTCTTGTCGTCTCTCTAACTCTCTCTCCCTCTCGCTCCCTCCCTCCCGCTCTCTCCCTATTTTTCTCTCTCTTCCTCCTTCCCCTACCACGCTCTCTCTCTCTCTCACTCACTCTCTCTCTCAGAAACACACACCCACCCCCTCCTAATTATCACTCTCTCCCTCACCCTCCCTCTGCTCTCTCTCTCTCTCTCTCTCTCTCTCTCTCTCTCTCTTTCTCTCTCCCCTCTCCCTCTCCTCTTCCTCCCTCCCACTCCCTCCCTCTCTCTCCCTATACCTCCCTCCCACTATATTATCTCTTCCTATCTCCCTCTCTCTCTCTATCTCTTGCTCTTTGTCTGACTGCCCCCTCTCGCTCCCTCTCTCGCTCTCTCCTTCTCCCTCTCCTCCATCCCTCCTCTCTCCTGCTTTCTGGCTCTCCCTCCTTCTCTCTCTCCCCCTCTCCCTCTCTTGCCATGTCCCCTTCCCCCT
>APFE031619520.1:92125-174160 GCA_000404065.3 Pinus taeda | reverse complement strand
TATATGTAAAGGGTCCTTCTTTTTCTCCCACCTATTTGTGAAGGATTGGTAGAGCTCATCAGGGGTAGTGATGCTGTTGGCAGGCAGAGATCTAAACCATGTTCTCACATCCCCTGTTAAGCTTTGGAAAAATATTCTCATCCTTACAGTTTCATCATCTATCTCATAATTTTCAAAATGGTCTTGCATTCTCTTAGGATGCTGGATGGCAGAATAAGGGCCAGTGGAGTCATAGTATGCTATTTTAGCCTGATAATCTTGAGGTAATGCCACTGGATTGGCAGGTAGTTGCAGAGGTGCATACCTAGCCATATTTGCTGGGTTCTGGGGGTTAACTAGGACAACTGGGACAAGAGGAACAAAAGGTCTCACAGGGGTAACAGGTATGGAGGGTATAACAGTGTGGGACAAAAGAACTTGTGTGGGAGAAGATGGGTTTGGTGGGGAACTTTGAGATGTTGAAGGGGAACTAGGGGAATTAGGGGTAGAACAGAATAGGACCTTGACTGGAGTGGGGATTGAGTTAGGAAGCTCTGGCTGTGGACTGATGTCAGCAAGTTGATCTTGTGTTTGCTGGTTCCTAACAAATTTGGGGATTGTATTGGGATTTTCGAAGATAGTGGGAGGATTGGGGTCAGGATTAGCCCTTGTGTACCGGAGATTCTTCTTGGGAGCCAGCTTCTGAGCTAGTCCTTTTAAGGTTTTATGAAGGCTTTTGTATTGCAAGGACTGGATAGGAGCTCTAAAGATTCTGTGTATCTGTATAGGGTGAAAGGAGATCTGAGTCAGCTCTACCTTAAGGCTGCAGATGTTTGTATGGGAGCAGCTTGAAGGTGTCTTGACTGATTTTCAGACTGTGAAACCTTTAGATCCTAGTTTCCCCAGTGGAGTCGCCATTTATGTTAACACCCAGGTTGTTCTCTTTGACTCCTAAGAGAATACGGCCGGGGTAACCACTAACCAATCTTTGGGCCACAGCTTCTAGCCTAGCTGTAGTCAGAGAGGGCTCTCTCTATAAGGTTTGTCACTGTTTTTGATAAGGGTTTTAGGGTAGTTATGAGGTGAAATCTTTGGTTGTTTCTGTGTTTGGTTGGGAGGATGCTTCTGATTTCTTTAAAGTCTATTTGCATGTGAGATTAATCCATTGGGCAATGGGGTCTTGGACGGTTTTCCCTTGAGGTCTTAATTTTGGTGAAGTGTAGCTACAGGGCCTGTGTGTATTCCATGAGACAGAATGTAAATAGTGAGAGTGAGGTGGAAACAACCAGCAAAGAGCAATTAAGATTTCTTTACTTAAGCTGAATATTGTAAAAGATGTTTGTTATCTAGGAGCAATTACTTGAATTCCTAAAACAACAATGCACTGTGATGATATAGTATTAAAGGTAGCAGCGAAGAATTACTCTTCAAATACTTTATCAGAAGAAAACATATAAGATAGCTTAGATTGAGTTCAGGGTAGCCAATGACCAAATCCTGAGACTATTCTTTCTCCTTGCTACCTAGATGTTCAAGTGTATAGAAAACATGAAAGACATATGAAATAACAATGATCATAGGTGAAACAAAGGGCCATGAGAAAAACTTATTGAGCCATGAAATACACAGGAATCCTGCAACTTTGAGCCACACACCATCAGGAGATCAAGAGACAAATCATCTTTGAAGAAATCCCACTGTCTTTTGTATTAACTGTCTGAAATTTTACAATATGAGAATAACAGAAGAGATAGCAAGAGCTTCTTTACATCCGGAGTCCAACCCCTGCTAATCAAAATGAGGGGGAATATATAGAAGTTTGTTACAAAAATATCTCAGGTATGAGTCATCTGAGCGGAAAAATATCTTTCTTTAATAACACTGAGTTGGTAGATGAGCAGTTATTACAATCTTTAATGAGCTATAAAAGCTATTAACTCCTGTCAGAGCAATTTTGACATCTGGAGCTTACGGAGTTGGTTGAAGTCGGCTGAATGATTTGAATTAACTGCTGAGTGGCCTGTTTGTGCAGTTGTAGTCTGTGTGTCCTCTTGGCCAGCTGTCTTGGTCCATCTGCTGGGTTTGCCTTTAATTGCCTTAAATGCTTGCTTTATCCTCATGTTGTCCTGTATCTTCCAGCCTTCTCAAACATTTCATTTAGTCTTGATCCTTCCCTACGAAAACTATACAAACCATGAATTCCATTACGGGAACAAGCCTTTGTCTGCATGCTGAATTTCACATTACCAGCAGGTGAAGTGTCTTGAGCAGAGTCATCTTGAGGGATGAGGAAAATATCCATCTTTATTTCCATGTTATCCTTAACAACTGATTTCTGATCTAAGTCATCTGAGCTCTTACTCATATTATCTGCTTTAAAAGCATGTGGCCTTATAACTGCATTTGACCTGGGCTCTTAGTGACCGAATGACTGAAGCTAACATGGCAGAATTCTGAGCATGGATTGCCACCAATCTTCCTTGGGCATCTGATGTCTCCTGATTTTTATCAAAGTTTCATCAGTCTCTGTGTATTTGAAGAAATTGGGAGGAGTCTCAAAAAGGTGATTTACTTCATTTTCGATGAAGAATAGGCCTCCCAATTTATCATATAAATTTTGTCCTGAAGGAGGCCCTGTCTGTTCAGATGAACTGCCAGATGCAGTGATCTGATTCTCCATGTATGTCACCATTCTGTTGGCAAACTGTTCTAGGGAGACCAATTTTCCTGCACTAGTCAATAGACTGGGCAGGCCTCTTGCTTGCAGTTCTACTAGTTTAGCCCTGAACTCCTCCACATCTGTTGTCATCTCAAAACACTTCCTCTCCACTGCCTGTACATAGCTTCTAAGTGTGAGCACTTTCTTGGCAAGGAGGACTGCTTCTGTCCTATTAGGAATGCCCATGGCCGCCAACTCCTCCTGCTCATGCCTGTTCAAGTAATCCACCATTCTATTGGCCTGTTATGGCCTCTTTCCCAGTACTGCTTTGGCCCTATCAATCTCTATCCGGGCTTGGCCTAGTAGTTCCATCTGCTGATGGATTGTCTTTATGGATTTCCACTGCTGGCTGATAGATTTGCTTATTTTAGCCCATAGAATCCTCTTTATTTCGGCCATGGCTGTTTCTAGATTTAGTTCTCTTTCTAAGGCCTTTATCCTGTCCCTGAGGGTCTTTATTTCTCTGCCCTGCTCAGCCACTGTCATCTTGGATTTATCATACTTTGATTCCAGCTCTGCCAATTTCTCCTTGGCTTTCTTTATTTCATCAGCTTGGAGTTCCATTTGCTTGACAGCCTTGGTTATATCTTCTATAGATGGGTTGTCCTGTTGAGCTGATGCTGTTCCTGCTGCCTCTGTTGTGGGAGCCCCTGTTGCCCCTGATGTTGCTGTTGTTGCTGCTGTAGTAGAAGTTGTTGGAGGAGCTTGGGAAGTTGATTCTCCCTGTTTGTCTTGTAGTGCTCCTTCCAATTCCTTCTCCAACTCCCTTATCCTTTGATCCTGTTGTAGTAGGAGGTCTAGCTGATCCTCCACCTGTTTCTGCTTTTGAAGTTCAGCCGTTTGAGGGTGTTCGGTTGGTGGCAGCTTCAACCTCTTCTTCAATGCTTTGAGGTCATCATCTTTCTTCTTCATAAGGGCCTTGATGCCTATTGGATCATCAGGATCATGTCCTAAGTCAACAATAATATCCTCAAGTGATTTTATTCTATTGTCCTTGGCCTTGGAGGACATCCTTTCAATGTCCAGCTGAGTGTTAGTGTTTTTTAGTGATTCTTTCAGCTCATAGGCCAATGTGGCCTTTTCTACTAGGGTGGCATATACCATCTCTCCAGCCTGTTTGTGGAGTTCGATTTGGTCCATAGGGTGTATATTTCTGGCCAGGACCTCCACCCTTGTCTTGATGAAATCTGTAGCTGTTTTAAGCTGTGGCCCCTTGGGCTTAAAATGGCTGAAGATGATCTTCTCTTCTTGAATGTCATAGACTGACATCAGCCTTTCTTGCATAGCCGGTGTAGCATCTATGAATTGCTTGTACACCTCTGCCCTTAATAGCTCATTTTGAGCCTTTATTTCTTTGAAAGAAGCCTTGGTTCTCTTTGGCTTCTTGCTCTGCTGTGATTGGGAGGCCACCTCCAAGCTGACTTGTAAGTTTTTCTCCTGCTGAAAGGAGCTTGTTCCTGTCTGCTGGCTACTCTCCTTGTCTTTTGTTGTAATATTTAAGACATCTTCAATGATGTCTTCTACCTCTGGAGAATCTGCCCTTTGCCTTTTGGCTTCTCGCTGGTCTGAGGGTCCACTGAGAGGAGTGGACTCTTCTCTATGTCTCTTCACTCCCCTTTCTTCATGTGCCGGGGTCTGTAGGACTGGGGCAGTTGATTGCTGCGTTTGGGATGGTGGAGTTTGTATTGCAGGGGTCTCTGGTAGCCCATTCTGTGGCTTTTCAGCTTGTTCTTGCTGCTGGCCTGTTTGCTGCTCTGTTTCCATCCGAGTCTCCTGGCCTGTTTTCTGCTGTACCTCCTGCTCTGTTTCCTTTTCTTTTTCTTTCTCTGTTTCCTTCTCTTTCTGCTGCTCTGTCTGCTGTTCAGCCTGTTGCTCAGTCTGTCCCTTTATCAGCTCATCCTCTGCACCTATTATGCTCTTGCCTTTGTCCATTGCTGCTGCTGATGTAGTAGGTGCCTGAGGTGCAGTCCTTGTTACTGAGGTCCCTTGTCCCACTGAGTAAGGCAGTCTGAAGGGTACCTGCTGCACATAATCCAGGTGAATAGTTTTTTCAAGCTCCTTGACATTCTTAAGCATTCTCTCTTCCTCAGTTAAACTCTCAGCTAGAGTATCTGGTTGCCATTCTTGCAAATTGGCATATTGTTCTATGTGAGGGTATTGGCAATGCTTAATGGCTAGGAGTCTATACTTAGTTCTCCTAGCCGAGATGACTCCTTGAGGATCATAAGGGACCCACCGAAAGCTATAAGACAGCTTGTAATTGTCCTTTAGGATCAAATCTGCGGCCTCCCATCCTTCCTTCCTATTCATGATAAAAGGGCCCATTTCATTTTTGAAGCTGAGGTGAGCTTTTTTCTTGGAGCCATGGAAGTGGGTAAGGTCTGATTGAATCAATTGTCTGTAGTATTCCAGTGCAAATAACCTCATTGGCACATATCTTGGGAGCCTATATGGGCAGACCTCACATCCATAGATCCTGAAGACTGTATGATGTTCATATAGGTACCAGTCACCTATTTTGTTTTTCTTGGAAAGCTGCAGAGCTTTCTTTATCTCATTGGATACTCTGGGAGGTGGGGACTTCATCAACATGCAGCAGACTGGGTAGACAAACTGGTCAACAAATTCACAATAGGTATAGGGTGAATTTGTGACTTTGTGATAAACTGAGGTCCAGAAGATAACAGATCTTCTTTCCCCTGTATGATCCAGCCTTCTGACGTAGCATGGGAAGGCTTCAGAGTGATAATACATGAACATATGGTAGATGTAGGCTGAATATCTGAAGACCCCTTGTCTGTCCACTTTGGTTAACTGATCATGGATCTTGTTGGCTATGAATTTGGCAAAGTTGTACTTTTGGGCAGGGGGTTGATATGGGCTGTAAACAGACAGCATTGCTAGCATGGCTCTGTCCACATGCTCACTGTTTTGGTACCCCAATACATAGGCTATCATGTCTAGTAATAGCCTGCCCACATCATTGAATTGATCATTCAGATAAGGAGGTGGCTCTGTGGTCTGGCACTCAGGGTTCATGAAGTTTCTGATAATCTTTTGTAGTTCTTCACTAGCCAATTTGTCACTAGCGTCCATCAGATGATTCATGGAGAATGGGATCAGCAACTCTGTCTGATCAAAGTGTAACATTTTGTTTATGGACTCAGCATTGATTTGAAATAGGATCCTCCCTGATGGGGTGCTAACAGCTCTATGCTGGGCATCATAGTGTTCTGCATAGAGGTGAATGATTTCGGGGAAAATATTCACAGCTGGGAGACAGTAATAGGGCAGGTTTGACTCCCAGACCCCATGTGTACCATGCCCATCCTTGTGGTCTTCCCTTAGTCTACTGAAGGTCTGCAGAAAGTCCCTGTTTCCTTCAAAGTCTCCAATGAGACCGTCCTTGTCTACTAATGGCAGGGCTTCCAACTCTTTGTTTGTTTGACTCTGTGAGGCCATACTGATGGATGAAGTTGCAGGAGATGCCATGATAGAAGCTGGTTTGCAGGAATAGGGGCAGTGATTTAACCAGTGCTTAAAGAGTATTGTAGCTGCAACTCAACTGTTGATACAGTGAGGTGTTCCTTTTCTAGAGGGTAATGCAAGCTGGATTATCTGTTTGCTGTGGAATTCACAGGGTGTGAATTGTTAATGAGAATTTGGTAGGGCTAGTCAGGTTTCTTTGGTATAACAGCAAGTGGGCTGTACTCGGCAAAAGGGAATAATGCCTAGTACCTCGGGAAGGATTTCGGGGTTTTTAGCCCGCGAAACGAGCACTCTTCTACTGAATTGTGGTTTAAGGGTGTTGCAGGTTGCTTGGCTGACTTTGTGTGATAGGCAGGACTGAATTTAAAGGATTTTACTGGTGCCAAGTGGTGAATTTTACAGAGAATTGAAAAGCACGGGCGAAGTGGGAAACCGGCTAAATACCTGGAAGAACCAGCTTAGACGCTTGCGAGTTGGGCTGTGGAGGCTTGGCACAGTGGAATTCTGGACTTGCAACGGTCGAAATCTTCAAATTTTGTTAGCTGGATGACAATTTTTTCGCGGCAGCTGGTTGTCAACGGCTCCTTCTCTAATCACATGAAAATGACTTAAAACGGCTTATTAGGCCGTTTATAACGTTGAATTTCGCAAAATGACGCTATTGGCACTTTTCCGCCGATGACGTCAGCATGACGTCATGGTGGGACCGTCGTACGGTGGTGACGTGGCGCTAACGTGAGGGCCAGGGTGGCGGGCTGATGCAGTGGCAAGACTGCGTGGAGGTTGACGGGGCGCGGGGGCGGAGAGAAGTGAAGTGATGTCAGGATGACGTTGGAGTGACGTGGGAGGGAGAGCAGTAAGTCGGGTGGTGGTAAGCGGGTTCCCCGCACCACCTTTGGGGCAAAGGCGGTAACGAGGAGAGGGCTCCGAACAACCTCAGCGCCCACCACGCGTCCTCGTACGGGCTCAAAACAGCTTTCCCTGGACGTTAAAGGTCGACAGATCAGGGTGCAAGATCGACCGCCCACCCTTGGATTTGACCGGCGGAGATCGGACGGCTGGCGGGTCCTCCGACGGGTCGTGCAGGTTTGGAAGGGGCCCGCCGGGTGATTAAAATATTGGTTTAAATATTTGGGCGGGGAACTTTAGGATTTGTGGTTTTTTCCGGGTTTTTTGATTTTTTGCAAAAGGGTTATGGGTAGAAGGGGTTATATGCTGATTTTTCTTTTGCAAAGGAAGGCTATATGAGCAGATTAACACAGAATGAGAGAAGGTAAGCTGGGAGGTTCATCAAAGTGACCAGGTGTCATTCTGATTTCCTTTTTGAACAAACCATATGGCTATAATGCCAAAGGAGGGATACTTATAGACATTTTGGGGTTTATACACCATGGTGTTAATACTAGTAGGGAAGGGTAAAATAGGGGAATTATATAGTAGGATTAGCTGTTAATGTGGAGGGGAAAATGGATGAGGATCAGTACACCCAAGTTTTCTTTGAAAATAACTTGGAATCAAGAGTAGATGAAAATGAAAAGAGTTTTACACAAAAAATGTGGCTTTTGAAAGCCATCAGTACCCTCACAAAGCTTTGAGTTTGTTTTATGAACCAGCAGATGAAGGGGTGTTAGTAATGAGTGATATACAAATGAGAACAAGGGAGTTAGTCATGCTTCAATGTGTTGCTTTTCCTGTAGATGTTTCAGCAACTTTGGTCTTGAAAGAGACAACATTTCTGCAACCCCATCTACCTACCCGACTAGTTCTCCTAACATTTTTTGTTCCTTCTTGGAGGGTGCACTTGGACTTGCAAACCCTTCGTTGAATGCCTTTTTCTTTTCATTGGCTTTTTGCTTTCATTCCTATCTAATACAACCCTTATTCCTTCCAAGGTCCCAGATTAAGCAGTTGGGAACCTTAGCTTCTCTACCTAGCTACTGATCTGCCAAGATTAAACAATTTGGACAGATTTCATTCTCTACTCTACAACATGGAAATTGAAAACATGGCATGATCCAAATTAGACTGTTGGACCATCCATCAAAAAATTGAGTTCTTATCAAAATTGAGACAAACATTGTCTTCTTAGGGAAATATGGGATCTTTGCATTATCAAAGCAGAGCATATTTGGACCTTTGATATCCAATCATGAAATATGAAACCTATTGGTATAGGTATCCAACACATAGCATTGTGCAATACATATTCATGCAATCTCAAAATGATATAAAAGGGAGGAACATCACTGTCAGGGGACTCACCATCTAATGTAGGCCCAAATATCAATTCTGGCTGATCATCTTCAACATTTACCTGTCAAACATTGGATCAAAATTCAGAATTTTGGAGACTTGAGCACGGTAGCTGCTGTTCTTCATGATTTCTGTCAAAGGAATGGATATTTTTAATTTGGAAATTTAATTTTCCAAACTAAATGCTGAAACTTTTTCGACTTCTTTGACCGGAACTTCCTTCTTATCCATGATTATACTTGTTTGATTCACCTTTTCTACTGATGATATTTTACTAGTTGTGGGATCAATTGTCTCTTTTCCTTTCTTTTGTGGTATGGGTGAATCCTTCTTTGGTGTTGTAGCTTCTTTTCTTTTCTGAATTGGATTTATGGGCACATCTCGATTTCTCAATGAGTACTGCTTCTGTTGAGTGGACAAGGCATTCAAATATCCTCTTTGGTAATCATCTAAATCTGTACCATTTGCTAAGATAAAATCTTCATCTTTCTGGGCGGCTGAACTTTCTCCATACTCTTCATCCTCAATGATGTACATGGGCAGATCGTCTGGAGTAAAGAAGTGATTTTGGTCCCCTACTACATCAGCATCATCATCTGAATCTTGACTCACAAAATTCTGCAAAAGAGGAGTCTTAATCTGCTGCTAGGTTGTCGGCTCTTGTGCTATTTGTTCACGCTGCTTAATTCTGAACTGTGGCTGTTGATGGCCATGGTAATTTGGATTACAAATCTGTGTTTCTGATTTATCAAGGTTCATTCTTTTGAACATTTTTTCCATCTCATGAAGCCAAGGCGCTTCTGATGTAGACTCTTCCTTTATAGTCACTCGTTTCTCTGCTTTCAACCGTGATCTCTTATCATTCAGATTCGCCTCAACACTAACGGCAATCTTTTGCATATCTTCTAAGGTAGGCGGATCTCTGTCTCGTAGTGAATAAGCCATTTCCGGATCAAAACCGTCTGGGAATTTAAGAAGAGCTGACTTTTTAGATGGTCTTAAGTCATCTGGAATTGCATTATACACTCCATTAAATCTAATAATATAATCCTGAACAGACTCACCAGGATTACGTTTGATGTTGGTATACTCTGAAGTGATTTGCAATGGATCTTTCTTCATTTCCCACCGATCTAGAAACAAAGTCTAAAATTCCTGTAATGTGTTGATACTCCTTGCTTGTAAAGCTCTGAACCATTTATGAACCTCTCCTCCAAAAGTCTGGGCAAACAATCTCATTGAAACATTTTCTGCATCAATTTCATGCACGTCCAAAAAGTCTGTCATTCGGACAATATGCTGCTGAGCTGATATACTCTGTGGTGTGCCATCGAATATAGGAATCTTGCTCTGATAATCAGCAGGCATAGGATCCAAATTGGCCGGCAAAGCAAGGGGTGCAAATCTGGCAGCCATGGCTCTTGGTGGATTTGCAGTCGACCTTGCAGATGTTGAGGGAGTAGGTGTAGCTGAGGTGTGAGGTGTATGAGGAGGTGTGTGCGGAGGAGATGCACTTTTAGGCATGGAAACAATGGATGAAGGCGAATTGATTGCAGACTTCTAATCAGAAATAATAGGTTGCACAGGGATGGTATGAATGAAAGGCGGTTCAGTAGGATCTTTAGAGGTGGATGCTATAATGAATGATCCAATGGTAGCAAATGCAGTTTCTAGAAAATCAATGATATCCGTAACCCCAATTGTAGTTTGGAGCTGTCTTAAAATGAAATTCTCAATAGACTTGTTAGACTTTTCGATTTGAAGAGCAGCAACGAAATCAGGATTTTGAACTATAGAATCAAGAGCATTTTCAAACTTGGTTTTGAACAATGACAGTTCAAATGTCTCATCAAAAGCAAGTTCTTCAAGATATTCAAAAATTGCAGGACATGAATGGGATTTAATCACGGGAGTCACCAAGCTTTCTTGACGAAGGAGTTTTCGAATCAAGTTCAGATTTTCGTAGACAGGAGGTGGATTAGGATTTGGATTAGCTCTAGTATGTCTTCTTGAAGCCAGTGTGTTTTGTCAAAAGATCGAAGGAATATAAGTAATTATGCCTATCAACTTCTAGACTCAATCATCCAAAGGTCTAGAACGAACAAGTTTACTGGGGTGATTTGCAAATCAAGTGCTCACAAGCTAACCGGAGATTGACTGAAACAATGTTTATCTACTTCCGCTTATGCATGGCAAAAGCGTTTTGAAAGCTACCTGGCGTGACTTCAGACTCCGTCTAAGACTCATGAAACAAACACATCAACAAGCAAACCATTAAGTTTTTCCTTCCCCAGTATGGTCGCCACTATGTTAGCACTCAAATCTACCTTAGGCTGAAATAAGGTAAAACTCAAGGCTACATCAAACCATGCTCAGCCTCGTAGCTAGCCCTACGAGGACAGGAGAGGGCTCTCTCCGAGTCAATCTTGGAAAAAGGTAATCAATGAGGCTTGAGATGACTAAATTGGTCATTAATGTTTAGGCTAGGCATGAAGTACAAGGAGTTTGAAATTGATTTTTTGGAGTTTTGTTGAATCTAAGGAAAAGGCAATTTTGGGTGCGGGAATGAGACACAGTTTTTGCAGAGGTCTACTTGGGGCAAGGTAGGTGATTGTCTTGATGCTTTTAAAGAGAATGAATGGCTAGATATGACTGGTGAGAAGTTAAGGAGAGAAAGAAGCTTTCAAGGATTCTCCATAAACAAATGAAAACATGGAAAATCAAACAAACTTAAAGGCAGAGCATAACAAATTATGGATTCTACCTTAACACTTCATTTGTTCAATTGCAGAAAATGAGAGAAGGAAAATGATACACATAAACAACTAACAAATACTGAAAGAAGCACACCATCAACACATAAATCCACATGAATCCCAAACAGTGCTGCAAAACCCTGGTCTTTCCTTTGCCAAAAATGCGGAAATGAATGTACAATAGAGTGTCAAGCTTTTCCCAAGAGTCCAACCCTGAAAATGACTTAGAAAATACATAATATAGGCAAGCCAATCCATTCCCTTGCCTCTAGGGTTCGAGATCATCATCCTAGGAGCTATTTCAACCAACTCTAAACAAAGCACTACAATCTACGCAGTCAAAACAACTTGCCTCTATAAGGTAGGAAACCAATTCATTCATCAAATTTTCACTCTTTGGGAATGAATCTTCTAGAACAAGTAACTAAGTGTCAAAATTACATCATTTTTAATCAATTACATCAAGAGAAGTCAAAAATTACATCACAAATCAAAACTAGTCAAACTGGCTGAATTTTTGAGCTGAAAGATGAAAAATTGGCTAAAAATCCCTATGCGTCACACGCATGAGCTCTATGCGCCGCACGCCTTTCAGCCTACTTTTGGGGCACTTCCTGACATCTAAATCAAGCTCACAATAGCTGGTTGGAAAGCCCTAGATGTCGGCTATCCCGTCCAAGTGGAATTTCTCAATTTGGAGCACATTTGACCCCTCAAAATGTCATTCTCCCGGAAGTACTTCCTGCTGGTGCGAAAGTTGGCAGAAAGGTGATTTTCATGGTGTTTTTGGGCCTTTTGATCACCCAGAACTTGATGAAATGCTTTGGAAATAGCTGAGCATGCATAACTTACCATGAAAAACCCAAAAATATAAATTTTTCCTCCAGCAAGTGTCCCAATCATAAGTGCGCGTGTCGACGCGCTATGCGTTGAGCCAAAAAACCTGTTTTTAGGACGAAATTTTTCAAAATGACAAAAATTTCTCCGAATTTGCTCAAATTCGGAGTGAAGACCCTCCATCATATATTTTTCCCCGCCAATAAGGCCTCGGCCAAAATTTGGAGTGGATCGAGCTTTTTCCACCGTTTTAGTGCTTTGCTCAATCGCCTCTTTAGAATCATCATTTTTGCCTTGCAAACATGCATACGAGCCCAATAATGAGTTTTCATATGATGAAGCATGTCTTTGTCTCTGTTTTCCTTTGCCAATAATTTCTCCAGATGAGTGTTAACACGGATGAGCATAGACTCTCGATCAATCGGTGTCATATCATCGGGTCTCTTTCGGGCCAATTCTCGATCCTCACGGATTTTCCACAGCTCATAAAGTGTATGTTCATCCTCTAGCTGTTTGTTACGCTACTCTAAGTAGTTTATCACCCACTTAGCCATCTGCAATTTCTTTCTCAACGAGTCATTCTCAGCCTTTTGCTCCCGGATGATCACCTTTAGCTCCGAACTAGGAGAGCTCGCATCAACATCAATGATAGTGAAATCCGTGTCCCGGCCTCCTAAAGGACCCTCATCATGCATAGGCCTCTTGCCCCTGTCCTGGATCTGTACCTGTGCTGAAGAAGAAGGTGAGACCCCTTCCACATGATGTGGAGATAATACTCGCTCTGTTGATGGAGTCAATGAGACCCCTTCCACCCCAGGTGGAGATAGTACTCGTCGTGTAGATGCAAATAAGGCCCTCTGGCCTCGCTGGTATGTCACTTACAATGGAGCACTTATATGCTCTGTCTCAAGAATGTCTGGCTGGTGTGAAGGCTCTCCCTCATCATGAACTATCTCGGGAAGTGGTTGTGACGCTGTGAAGAAGTCACAGGAGATGAAATCCTCCCAAGTAATGCCCTGCTGTGTCAACTGATGTATCACTATGATCTTGATCAACGTGTAATGATATATACTTCTATGTTGCTGTGCTGGGGTCTTCCTTTGTACTAAAGCCACCATCCTCTCTATGTTGCGACACATGAAGTACGGAATGTTCATCATACGTACCCTCGTGAAATGCATCAACAAACGGACATGGTACGCATAGAGACGCGAGAATCTGCCTTCGCAACTGAAGTACCGAATGATAAGTTTCATCAATGGTGCAAAATCATCCCTCAGGAATCTGAAAGGAAAAACTGTGCTCAGGTGTCTCATATACCGAGGTTTGATGTATGGCTCATAGTAGAATTTGTCTAATTGTTGGCGTTTGTTCCATTCCTCTCCTACATTTGGTATCCCGGTGGCCTGAGAAATAGTCTCTGGTGACAAAGTGAAATTTACTCTGGCAAGGTTTACATGGCCATCATGTAAATGTAGAACAAATAAACGAACTAGTTCACGATGATGTTGGGTTTGTGAGATCATCTCACAGTATTGGAAACATGATCGACGCTGAAAACAATCCATTGCAAGTGGGCAAGCCTCCAATTGAGCCAAAGAAGTAGGCTCCTCCCTGACATGCTGACCACCTTTGCCACTTTTGTGAAACCTCCGTGGCACATTAACCTCAGTTGTAGAATCACTATCATACTCCTGCTCATAGACTGAATCCATCTCTTACAGGACTTTGAAAACAAGATATCTGGAATATGTATGCTGATATATAAAATTGTGTGTGCAATTGAATGCAAACTGCTCTTTGCTCTAACAATGTTGTGACCAAGGGGAAACAAATGCACAAGGGAATATTAGGACAGGGAAAACATTAGGGAATTAGGGACTTTGGAAATAAAATGTAATTAGGGAAGGAAGGGGAAATGTAAATATAGGATAAGGGTTTTAGGGTTTTGGGTTATTAGGATTTTAGGGATTGTAGTGTAGGATTAATGGGGGAATTCATGGTGAAGTATGATGGTGAATTTGGGAATGAGGCACAAAGGGAAATGGGGAAAATACAACCTTGGTAACACACTGTTTTCAAACCCTACAGCACTAATTTATATTGACTAAAAGAGGGCTTTCAAAATCGGATCTCCACGGCAATCATTCATGAACCCATCACATTCACCATTAAAAACAAAGCAAAGGAAATGGAGGCAAGCCTACCTAACAAGTTTATGTGAAGAGGAGGCGATTTGATGAATTTTTGAACTAGTATCGGGCTCCAAACTGTAAGCGTCGCGTGCCTTGCCTTGTGCGCCGCGCGCTTGTAAATTAACACTGGTGTTTTGAGCTCAGTGCGCCATGCGCAGCCAATGCGTCATGCGCCTTACCCAGTGTGTCGCACACCTTAGAGTTGAACCAATCTCCACTCAAACTCACAAATTCACCTTGGAATGATTTTCTCCACTCTTGGCATGTACAATGATTTGAAAATTCATTGAAATATCTTTATAAAGACTCCAATTTGATTTTTGCTTGGTCCATAACCCATTTTGTAATGTTTTGTCTTTGACACTTTTTCAGGATTAATAGACTTCTGACCTTTTGGTTTCCTCCTTACATTTGGTTGAAATAATGATTTTCTTTGACAATTT
Organism: Pinus taeda; assembly: GCA_000404065.3. Taxonomy (NCBI): domain Eukaryota; kingdom Viridiplantae; phylum Streptophyta; class Pinopsida; order Pinales; family Pinaceae; genus Pinus; species Pinus taeda. The sequence goes on along the minus strand of APFE031619520.1, from coordinate 159,489 downwards.
TTTGCAGGGATAGCTGTGATATAATCTGGCAAAGGAGACCAAGGCTGCGCCTGGACAATTCGAGAACTGAAATTTTTGAAACTTTATTACAAAAAAGAAATGTCGACTTATCTTCAAAATAGAGTTTTGAAGAGAAGTCCTAATCTATCCGTATAATGATAAAAATCTTTGAGATAACTACCTATCGAGGGCCTCCCTCTAGCTTGTTGGCTTTATTAGATTTTGGAAAACCAAACTAACTTAACACTAGACCTAATGACCGAGAACACTTGTCATGACCTAGAAATTAAAACAGGGCTATAAATGACCTTTCAAGACTTGATTTTTATGAATAGACTTAAACCAGCAATGCCAAGCACGAGGGGAATGAGTGACACAAACCATTCTGTCGGATTTATGGCATGCCTAATGAAATGCAACTGATCGAAACTGATGGGACACTTAAACATGAAATGCAAAAAAAGAGCTTTGATCTCTGATGGAGGGATAACTAGATTGACTCTAACACATTCAATAGTGAAAAATATAAGGATTTCTGTTGAGAACACATACATATATCCAATGATAGCAAGAGTAATCAAATGATGATTCACATGAAAGAATGAAACAATATCATAGATAATAGTACCATATGTGCTGTAAATCATTCCCGATATCAATCGCATTCAAATTCCTTTTTCCAACTTAGAAATACTTTCACATCAAGGCAATAGTGCACATCCCATCAAAGCTTTTCTTCATTAGAATTTGGAATATTGGCCTAGTCTTTATAAAACAATATACCAGAAGCACAATAATGCAACTTCCAGGTTTGAGTTTTATACAAAAATTGAGGACCCTTTCTAAATGCATGAAAGGGTCTATAAATACTAATTAAACTAACTAACTACAAAAATAAAATGCTATTAATTGGTACAACTAAATCTTGAGTATCTCCTCCACAATAGGTTTGTTGGTAGTCGGCAACATGATTCATTGTTTCGGTTGTTCTCTGTTTGCTTTGACTTGGCAGATTGCAAGAATCAGTTCCAATTCTGGGGGACGACTGAGATGAAAATGGAGTTGAGCTGAGTATGTGGCATCATGGATTTCGAGAATGAAACAACCGATCACATCGATTAAACATTTGAGGGCAACCCTTTGACTGTATGGTTTTACTAAGAAAAAACAATAGGTATCCCAAGTTAAACTTTGGATGCCAGCGATTAATCTTCCATTCTTCTCCAACTCTTGATTGCATGCTTGCTCCAATGTCTTAGCTGACAGCGATTTACCTGGGGTGCATTGTGAAATCATGTTAGACAGATAAAGAGTGTTATTGATTAGCTCAATTAAATTACTTGTAGATAATCTACATCTGGAAACCTCTCTCTCTGCTTTCATCAGCTGTGACTGCCATTCTAAGAAAAGGATCTCCTTGTGTGATTCTAGGATTTTGGGTAGATTTGTTGGCTGCCCCTCATTGGTGTCTTGCCAAGCAAGAAAGTTTGTCAGAGTCTCATCGGTTTGTTCCAAATCCTGCCTAGCATCAACTGATTTGTCAACTATTGATGTCGTTATATCACAAAGGGGATAACCCAGAGAAATGTTATGACATAACAGTCTTAACTTTGTAACCAATGCTTTGTTAATCTGTAGCGCTTCGGACCGGAAATTTGTAGGTTGCGGAAGACTCTTGAACTTCTCTATTTGAAGTGACAGCTGAGCAATTTGCTCATCTTTCATTTTCATCATTAGTTCATTCATCGTCTTTAACCTCGCCAATGCTTCGGATAATTATTTCTGCTTTTGTATTGCGCTTGAGTCTATTCTTTATTTCTCTTCAAGCAATTGCTTATTCAATTGATTGTTTAATTGCTACTGTGTTGATAGTTGTTGTTCCAACAGTTCAATTTTCTGTTGTGCTTCGAACACCTGTGATTGCAATGAAACAATGGCTTGGTCTTTTTCTTTAAGTAGATTACTTACTTCTGATGCCTTGTCCATACTGGCTGCCAAATAAGCTCCGGCATATTAAGAAAGCTTTGTTAGGTCATCGGAAGGGTTAAACTCTTCTTTCCAAACTACATTAGCTGTATCTGTTTGTTTTGGAAAAAGGGAAGATTGATCAAGTCTTCTCCTTTTCCACTGTATTTTCACTACGGCCCTGTGTTTTGGACTGTAAAATACATCTAATGGAGGTACGTTGACGCTGTATCTTGTCCATCTGTTACTTTGGGTGTATTGGCACATTTTGGACCTTCCAGATTACTTATAATAGAGTCAAATTGCTGCCATTCTTGGAGTAGTTTAGGATCAATCTAAGTATCCACATTGATATTTTCACTGCCCTTATCCTATTCTTTTTTCTGCTCTTTCTCGTACTCTTTCTCAAGAATCTTTGATACAGTAGGAGGTTTGTAAATGAGTTGTTCAGGCTCGCTTGATTGTGTTGTCGGGGTAGTAGCTAATAAGTCTTGAGGTAGAGTTTGCAACCTCTATTCTCTCAGCTTATTGAATTCTGCTAGCCTTTCATCGTTATATCTCATTTTGGCCAATGCTTGTACCTGGAATAATGACTCTGCCGAAGAAAACAAGTCATCAAAATCATCTTTCTCATAATCAAACCTTGTAAGTTTGGCTTGTTCAAGCACGTTATAGGCAACTTTCCTTGGATCAAATTGCTTATTAGGAATGGTTGCAAGATTAAGCATATTTATTTTCTTTGCCTCCTTCCCCGCATGCTTGTAGTCGTGCAAAGTATAAACACCGCATCTCAAAGGAAAAGTAGGCCAAGCCTGCTTTTTTGAAATCCTAAGAGTCTTGGATGTTCCTGCGGTTGTAATTTGATAGGCCGATTCTCGGGCTAACAGCTTGTCAGGTATGTACAAAGGAAGGACATGACGTCTTGCAAGGCTACCAAAAACCCTTATGTATGTGAACTTATCTTCCCCAAACCAATTTTCTACAACAGTTAGGTCAACCTTTGCTTCCGAAGAAATATTTGGGGCAGGATTATCAAAAATGGCACGGTAAATAGGCAACATAAAACCATTACATATTTGGTACAAGTGGTCCTTATAGTGCACTTTCCATAGCTTTTGGTGATAAATGTGAATTGGCATGGGGTCTTGTGAAGTCCATCTCCACCCAGTACAGGAAATTCAGAATTGAAACAAAGAGTATCTAAAATATAATCACTAAAATAAAATGGAGGAATAGACTTATCAGTCATGCGAGTTGTATTTCTAAACTCAAGAATTGCAGTGGCTAATTTATCTGACAATATATTTCCCAATCCATTACTTCACTGTTAACTGCCGCTTCCATTAAAGGAACCATTTCAAAAGTGAATTTTGCAAAATCATGTAATGCCCAAATTCTACACATCATTGCCCCGGCATAACAGTAAGGAGAACATAATGAATCTACAGAGTACTTACCTGAAGATTCATGTTTGTGCCTTGCGGGGTTTTGTCTCCACTCCCGAATTGGGGCCGTTTCAGTCTCATTCTCACTTGCGAACTTCTCATGAAAGGCTTTATTGTATTCCTTTTGAGGCTCAGGAAAGTGATACATTTTCCTTAAGTCATCAGCTGAAATGAGCCGAAGACCCTTCCGTCAACTGTGTAAAATGTTCTGTTTAAAACCAAGATCTCCTCGATTGCCCATCGCACTAGATCAGTGTATGGAAGAATTTTTTCACGAGCTGCTATTCGGTGTAGATATGAGTCAGCTAAATCTTTCACGGAAGCCTCTGATTTTCTAGTTGAATCTGCAGTAGCTTGCACTGATACTGTTTCAAGCTCCTCTGCTTCAATTAGATTATATATGATTTGCCAGCTTGTGTTTCCAAGGCCAAGACACGTAGTGTCTGAAATCAATCCCTTTTTTCTTGGTCCTGGATCAGTGGTTGATTGCATTGTTACTGCGAGAGCCGCTGCTGCCACGGATCTCTTGGATTTCTTTCCCATTTGGCTTGAACTTGTTGTTTCGACACAGCTCTGCGCAAGGAATAAAATGAACGTAATACAGAGAATAGGTGGTGTGAGCCAATATGAAAGAATTATATCAATTAGCGAGTAATGAAAGATTAAAATAATATTGTGGCAGACACAATCTCACGGAAGATCTCGGCATAACTATTTCATTAATTGGCCGCTTAACTTGTCAATCATTTAAAATACCCATCATATCATTTATATGTCGAAGGATTCTTTCAAGCGTGGCTTGATTTTTTTGGCAGATAATCACAAGTAAATCGCTATCAGGAACGAGAAGGCTTTTAATAATAATCCAAAATAATACATGCAAGCCTTTTAAAACTATTTTGAAACTCGTGCCTTGATTTATTGGATCGCAATCGGAGATGTGCTCGGGTCGTAACCTTTATGTTATTGCAAAAATCGCTGATCCCTGATAGTGATACACCTTATTGCATCGGGAGATTTTAAAGTTGTCTTAACATGCGCTGTGTTACATCCCCGATTTCCGATAGCAATATCACATCGGAGAAATAGTGGGAGGGCCTATTGTTATATTTGTTGCTCGCCTTTCCCGATAACCAATAGTTATTCACTTTTCGGATTGGGGTAAATCAATGGGCCTTTATATTAATTTTTCCTATTTGTTGCGATATGCGATCTTGTGATCACTTTATCACAATAATAAAGAATTTTATATTTATTCATAAGACCGATTTCATATTTGTTCAAAAGGTTTATAATATATCGTTTCCTTTGGACCTTTTGATGAAGGATTTTGTAATGATGAGCTGATACCAATTTTATTCACACATCTATGTTTAAAAGGGACCCATTTCATATTAAAGTTAGAAAGAAAAATTTTATGAAATGGGGGGTTGTTGTACAACACAACAATTGGTGATTCACTGGGAGAAACAGTTATCTTTGAAAAATGTTGAAATACTTAAACTTTCTTTACATAGAAATCTTATCTAAGAGGAGAATTCTAATATAGTTAGGTATATATATAAATTCTGAATATAATAATAGTTGTCTCTGCTATTTTCTTCTCTTGTTAAAATTAAATACATTCTAAGTTCTAAACTAGCCTTAATTGGTTGATAATGATAAAACAAAGAACTTTTCCAACTTAGCTTTATAATGACTCCTTTGTCATAGGTAAAGCCTCTGCTGCCTGCAAATGTCTATAGTCTCGACAAGGATACATTTTAACGATTTAATCGTCCATTATCCCATCCATTTCAGAGTATAATTAAAAGAATGAATCCAGAAATATGACTTTCATATTTTGTATCACTTTTCTTTTCTCTTATTTTGCGAGATAAAAATCCATTGTCCTGGTTTGGTGGCTAGCTATTTGACAATGCCATTCACTGGTTGTAATTTAACTGAACAAGCTAGCTCGTGATGACATCCCTTGTCTTATAATTATAAGCCATTACCCTGTTTTGGTATGTAGTATTGGTAATGTCAGTTGAAATATTCCCAATGATCATGGTAAGCAGGCTTGTAATAAGACCCCTTATCTTTTATATCAAATATATTTTAGAATTACACTCTGAGTAATCATAACCTTTGATGAATGGGATGAACAATTTTCTCCTTAGGAGAGCATGGATGACAGGGTAAGAGTTGAAGATGCTAAGATTGAATCAATTTCTGTTTTTGTATTGATAACCGTTTTTTGGCCATTTGAAAACATTAAAATGATTTACAGTACTTCTAAATCTCGAGAAGATTCTACAAAAATGAAATGGGGTTTTAGAATCTAAATATACCTAATTTCCTAGAAATTTTCCTTTTGTTTAAGGTTTCCATTTTAAAAGTAAATATCAAAACTATTTCTTTTGAGAAACTTTTTCAATATAGCAAAGGCCAATGGAAGATATCTTACAACTTTATTTTTGAATAATCCTAAAAACTATGAACATAAATTTTTCTGAAAATTGAATATTTATAAATGGAGAAGGGGTTACCTCCTCAATTGAAGAATTTTTTCAAGATAATGCCATTAATAGGAAGAGAACCTCTCTTACTTGATAGATCTTGCAATATGAAAGTAGAATGGCCTAACTTCTCGTTGATTTGAAATGGTCCGAGCCACATTTTCTAAAACTTAGTGTGTTTTCCTTTATCCTCATGGGCTTTGTTCCATTTCAGAACTAGATCACCAACTTGTAATTGTTTTGAACTGGATGAAGTTGAATCAAAAGATGACTTGATAATTTGCTGATGTTTTGCATGTGTAATTCTAGACTTTTCCCTTTCTTCTTCTAATTTTAAAAATTGAGCATGTCTTAGTTGAATAGAAGATGAGGGACTTTCTTCAACAAACTACACTAAGTCTAGAGATGGAAGTATCAAATTGGTTGGTATGACCGCTTCCTTCCCATATACAAGATTAAATGGAGAAGTACCTATGGAAGCCTTCTGTGTTGTTCTGTCAGCCCATAGTGCAAATATCAAAGATTTATGCCAGTTTTTATGATTATGCTCAATAGTTCGCTTAATGATTTTGATAAGATTTTTATTGGTGGATTCTTCTAAACCATTACCTTGGGGATAGTAATTTGCAGAATATTTCAATTTAAACCCTCTTTTGATAGAGAACTCAAACATAGAATTTCCAGAGAAATAAGATGCATTATCAAAAACAAGAGTGTTTGGGACACCAAACCTGGTAATAATGAATTGATCTATGAACTCTATAATTGCTTCAGAGTTTGTTGTCTTCAGAGGAATTGCTTCAACCCACTTAGTAAAGTAATCAGTAGCAATAAGGATATACTTATGTTGTTTGGATGATTGTGGAGTGATTTCCCCAATGATATCCAATCCCCATTGCTCGAAAGGTTGTTCAATGTTGACTAATTGTAAAGGGAAAGCTGGTTTTCTTTGACTTCCACTGGAGATTTGACAACTTCGGCATTTCCTTACGTATTCGTGAGTATCTCTGAACAAGGTGGTCCAATAATATCCAGCATGAACGATTTTGTGGGCTTTTGTATCAGCTCCAAAATGTCCTCCTGCTAGTCCATCATGTAGCTCCTGCAAAACTTTTTGCGCCTCGGGTTTTTCTAGGCATATTAATAAAATTGAATCATAATTTCACCTGAACAATACATCATCTACAATTATGAAGTTTTTCACTTTTAATCTAATGGCAAGTTTGTTTTTATAGGAAAGATTAGAAGGTGTGTATCCATTTTTTAAATAGAAAATCAGATCTGCATATTGTGATTCAGTATCTGTGATACTTATCTTATTGCTTTCTTCAGTATATTCTGTACCTTTTGATTCTTGAATATTGGATGCTCCTGCTAATAACCTGCAAAAACCTTGGCCTCTGACAATCTTTGCTGGTTTGATTTCTAAGTCATATTCTTGTAATTTTGTGACCCAATTTGCCATTTTTTCTCCTAATTCCCTTTATATTAGTGATTGTCTTACTGCTGAAAAAGGAACTATAACTTTTTTGTGAGCTTTTAAGAGGAAGGGTCTATAGTGTTTGACGACTTTGTACACAGCAAAGGCTTGCTTTTCAACATATGAATAATTAAGTTCAGCACCTTGAATATTTGAACTGTAAAAAGAAATTGGTGCCTCCAAGTTTTGATCATTAATCTGAGTGAGCACTGCTACATAAGACGAGGTGGATGTGAGAGTATACAGTATGAAATGACTTGAAAAATTCGGAGTGCTTAAAGCAGGGGTGTTAATTATTGATTGTTTGATAGAATCGAATGCCTCTTTTTCTGCAGATCCCCATCTAAACACCGAATTTTTCTTGATAATTGTTTGCAATGGTAAAATAATATGGGAAAAATCTGGAACAAATCGTTTAACAAAGTTAATTTGACCCAAAAATGACTGCATGGATTTTTTGTTATGAGCGAATGGAATATCAAAAATCTCTTTAATTCTATCTGGATCAATATAAATACCATCTTTGGAAATAATGAAGCCTGAGAGATTTCCTTGATTAAGAGCAAAAAGGACTTTTTTGGATTGAGCGAGATACCATACCTTCTACAACGTTCAAAGATTTGTTTTAAATCATGTAAATGATTAGACCTTTTCTTGGAAAATACAGTAATATCATCTAAATAGACAACTATTGTTTTATTGATCAACCCTTTGAATGCTATATCCTTTGCTCTTTGGAATGTAGCTCCTGCATTGATAAGTCCAAAAGGCATTTTTTGGTAAGCATAAGTTCCCCATTTAGTTTTGAAGGTAGTTTTAAGCCTGTCATCAGGATGAACCAAAATCTGGTTATATCCCGAAAAACCATCTACAAAGGACATTAACTCAGAACCATCTACTGAATGGAGTATTTTCTCCATGGTAGGTAAAGGGAAGTTATCGTTTTGGCTTGCTTTATTAAGATTTCTGAAATCTATGCAAATCCTGATGTCGCCATTTTTATTTCTAACAGGCACCATATTGGACACCCAGTTTGAATGTCTGATAGGAAAAATGATTTTAGCCTTCAAGAGTTTGTTTAGCTCGGTTTTTATTTGACTCTCTAGGTTAGGATGAATTTTCCTTAACTTCTGCTGGACTGGTTTTTGTTCAGAAAGCATTGGAATAGTATGTTGAATGATCGATGCATCGTATGTTTTCAAATCATCATAATCATAATAACCTAATGAATGTTGTTCTTTCTTCCAAATAAAGTCCTAATCCCAAATTTATGTTTTGATGGTTTTCCTCAGTACCTATGTTTAACAATTCAAATCTTAAAGTGGAACTCTAGAGCTTTGAATTGGTCACCTATTTAAACCTGTCTTTAATATCATAAAGATCTTCTAGCTTAACCATTGGTTTTGGTATTGAGTTTTCTTCTTTCTTTTCCTTCATTTGAAGTTCATGATCACTTTCATCAATGATTTGATCATCCTAGGACTTGTCGGAAGTCAAGAAATTTAAAATGTCTTCGTCATGATTGAGCACTCGCCAATTGGTGACATTGTCAGGAATTGATGGTCTAAAAATTAACTCTACTAAAAATCTGTCTGTGCTATAATCTTCGGAAGGTAGGAGTTTAGAAGCAACATTAGCTAGCAAGTCTGCTGCTACATTCTGGGATCTAGGGATAGGAGAAATATTGAATGCTAAAAATTGGGATATGAGTTCCTGCACCAAAGACTGATAGTGTTTGAGATGACTAGAAAGATAGTGAATTGTATTTCTAACTTGTTTTATGACAATTTCTAAGTCACCAAACACTTTCAAATATTGGACTTTAAGACCAATTGCTTTGTAAAAGTCCTTGAACTAAGGCCTCATATTCCGCCGTATTATTTGTGCATTCAAATTCCAATCTACATGATAACATAGTTTTTTCTCCTTCAAGGCTAACTAAAATACACCCTGCTCCTACACCTTCACTAGATTTAGACCCATCAAAGTATAGTGACCAAAATAAAGAATTATCAACAATTTTATTTACAGTTTCCTCAGCAATATTGACACATCTTGATCTATCGGTTTGTAAAAAAAAATCAATTTGGGATGTGAAATTATTTACTGAGAAAGGAGATGGTTGGGCAGTGAAATTGCCAAAGAATGATTCGAAAGAGTAATTCCCCAAAATATTGCTATTGAATGCTATTGGTTGATTCTCCTGTTCAAATTCAGTGAAAGTATGGGTCATATGTTTCTCCCGATCGATTTTGATTTGATTTGGCTTTCCTTTATAGGGTAGCCACATATGGGACCATTCGGTAGAAATATAACCGTGGAGTTTCTCAGACCAATCCCTACTCAAAATTAAACCATAAAATTCAGGTATATCGGCAATTAAAATATCAATTCTCTGAACCACTCGTGGATCAACTAATAACCTGATAGTTACGGAATTGATTTCCCCTAAAACCTGGACCTTGGTTCTATCCAACTGTACAATATGAATTGCAGACTTTTGGGGTTCAATGTTTAGTTTGGAAGAAACTGAAGCTGGCATTATGTTATAGGATGCCCCTGAGTCAATTAAATAGTTGTGTAGATTTTGATTATAGATCTCATAGGTCAAGAGAAAAGGGGGAGTATGAGAATTTGATCTGTCTCTGATTAAAACTGCATCAGTACCTTCAACTCTACTATGAGGTGGTTGACCTGAACCATTTGCAGCTTTGGAGAACACAGCATTAGGAAGAGGTGAAGAAGGTGCCGCATTTAGTTCCCTAAGAAGTAATTTTTGCTGATGTTTGAGTTTGCTAATTTCAAACATAGTAATGTTTGCCTTTGTCTTCTTCATATCATCAATAATATTGTAATCCATTGAATCTGATATTACCAACGTCTTAGATGTTGAGGTATGTTTGAGGATGATGGTTGATTTTGGGATGTTATCGCCGCAGATTTCTTTGTAGACACATTTTCTTTTATAGTAGTGGTACCTGCACTCCTTTTCTTTGAAATTGACTGAACAAGTTTAGGAGTACCTTTACTACTAGTAGTTACAGGGAAAGCTTCTTGTTCATTTTCTGTATCGGAGTTAGGTAAAATGAAGTCCCACATCTCATGGCATTCGACAATCTCCTCTTCTTCGGGTTCCTCGGATGGCAAGACTGTTTCATCTTCTTCTTCCTCTTCAGGATCTGAGTCTGCATTAGATATAGCATTTGGTGGTTTTGACTCAGGTTTCTTAAAATTTCTAAATGGCCTCTTTGTTGAAGTTTCAGCTACTTGTTTTTTGATTTCAACCATTTCATTTGACATAGTCTTGAGGACCTTTTGCGGACCCTCTATATCATATGGATCTTTAGGGGTTTTCTTCTCTGAATCATCCTTAAAATAAACTTTTTTGAATTTTCTATCTTCAAGAGCAACTTTCTTTTCTAAAGCAATAATGCGTTTCTCTATAGCAAGTGCTTCTTTCATGTTTTTAGCTAAAGTTGGTTTTGCAGCTCTATCTACAAAAAAGGCTATATTGGAAGGTAGGGTTGTTATATACCATTCACTTCTGATTTTCTCACTTGGTTTAAAGTTTGTTGGAATCTTATTCAAGATTTTATTGAATCGCGAGTTGAATTCCTTGATAGGTTCTCTAGATTCTATCCTAAGATTCGAAAGATCGTTGATTAATGTTGCTAAAGATTTATCATCGTCGTACTTAGTGAGAAACTGTTCTTGAAAAATGTTCCAGCTGGTAATGGATCTAGAGGGTAGGGGAAAATACCAAGACCCAGCTGATCCTTGTAAAGTATAAGGGAAAATCCTAACGACAACATCTTCTTGTGTCACTCCTTTCAAATTAACCGATAATGTGAAATTGTTAATATGTTCTTCAGCTAATGTCCCAGCATCTGGATTAAATTTCGGCAACCATTTTTCATGAGAATCTGGTAATGGATGTAATGGTGCAGGCATAGTGACTCCACCAGGACTATTCCATGGATTCTGAACCATCGTAGAACTAATAATAAATGATACTGCCAATGAAATTCCAGGTGTTTGGGGAGGAGTTGGTATTGAAGATTGAATAGGTTGGGATGTTGAAGTTGGTCATCCCTGCTGAACAACAATGCGTAATGGAGGAGTGGATGGTTGAATTCGCACTGGAGAGGATGAAATGGAGGATGATGATGAGAAGGTCTCACTGTCTGATCCTTTAGTGTTCTTTTTAGCCTTTTTCCTTTTCGGTAAAGGCAACTCAGTAGGTTCAATACCAAGCTTTCCGCTTTGAAGTCTAGTGAGAGGGTGAGGTAGATTGAATTGCGAAGTCTCACTGCCTTGAGATAGTTCAAATTTCTGTGGTGATATCAAAAAGCCTTGAAGTTTCTAGATGAGAGACTGAACTTCAGGAGACTCAGGACTTAACCGATCTAGAGTATGATGGGATTGAGCAGTTGTAGTCGACTCCTCTTCTTCTCGTTTGAATATTGGTGTTCCAGAATGCAAACGGGAGGTCCAAGGTGAGGTGGAGGGAGATTTACTCTCAGAATGGTCTATAGGTTTTCGTTTACTAGCCATTCATAGTTCAGGCCCCTCCTTCTAGTGCCAAAAATGTTGATGCCTTGAAAATCACTGCAACAACATCGGGGAAAACCACTCAGTCCGGACCTTAATGCAGCTCCTTTTCCGTTTGGTGTGGTGGCTCTGATTGGAAATAATGGGACCAGTTTCCCAATGATGAATAAAAAGGAGATGGATAAATGAGTGATTTTCTAATAAAATGGTAATGGATGAATGATTTAATCTAAAAAGTGAAAATATGAATATCTATCCTATCCAGGGAAATTTCTATTTTTAGTGTAACATTTGATAATCTTTATCCACAAACAGGCATATAGATGACTCTATTGGTAAACAAAGGCATTCATTTATATGATAATTACTTTGTTCAAGTAGTTGAACAAAGTAATCATTAAAACATTATTACACTTATCCTTTATATATCATTGATACATATATGACTAAAAGAATAACATTCCTTAAACATTCAATAGTGAAAAATATAAGGATTGTTGTTGAAAACACATACGTATATCCAATGATAGCAAGAGTAATCAAATGACGGTTCACATGAAAGAATGAAACAAGATCATAGATAATAGTACCATATGTGTTGTGAATCATTCTCGATATCAATCACATTCAAATGCCTTTTTCCAACTTAGAAATACTTTCACATCAAGGCAATAGTGCACATCCCATCAGAGCTTTTCCTCGTTAGAATTTGGCATATTGGCCTAGTCTTTATAAAAAATATACCAAAAGCACAATAGTGCAACTTCCAGGTTTGAGTTTTATACAAAAACTGAGGACCCTTTCTAAATGCATGAAAGGGTCTATAAATACTAATTAAACTAACTAACTACAAAAATAAAATGCTATTAATTGGTACAACTAAATATTGAGTATCTCCTCCACAATAGGTTTGTTGGTAGTTGACAGCATGATTCATTATTTCGGTTTTTCTCCTTTTGATTTGAGTTGGTAGATTGCAAGCATTGGTTCCAATTCTGGGGGACGACTGAGACGAGAATGGAGTTGAGTTGAGTATGTGGCATCATGGATTTCGAGAATGATACAATCGATCGCATCAGTTAAACATTTGAGGGCGACCCTTTGACTATATGGTTTTACTAAGAAAAACAAATAGGTATCCCAAGTTAATCTTTGGATGCCAGCGATTAATCTTCCATTCTTCTCCAACTCTTGATTGCATGCTTGCTCCAATGTCTTAGCTGACAGCAATTTACCTGGGGTGCATTGTGAAATCATGTTAGACAGATAAAGAGTGTTATTGATTAGCTCAATTAAATTACTTGTAGATAATCTACATCTAGAAACCTCTCTCTCTGCTTTCATTAGCTGCGACTGACATTCTAAGAAAAGGATCTCATTGTATGATTCTAGGATTTTGGGAAGATTTGCTGCCTGCCCCTCATTTGTGTCTTGCCAAGCAAGAAAGTTTGTCAGAGTCTCATCGGCCTGTTCCAAATCTTGCCTGGCATCAACTGATTTATCAACTATTGATGTCATTATATCACAAAGGGGCTCAACCAAAGATATGTTATGACATAACAGTCTTAACTACGTAACCAATGCTTTGTTAATCTGTAGCGCTTCAGACTGGAAATCTGCAAGTTGCAAAAGACTCTTGAACTTCTCTATTTGAAGTGACAGCTAAGTGATTTGCTCATCTTTCGTTTTCATCATTAGTTCATTCATCGTCTTTAGCCTAGCCAATGCTTCGGATAATTCTTTCCTCTTTTGTATTGCGCTTGAGTCTATTCTCTGTTTCTCTTCAAGTAATTGCTTATTCAATTGATTGTTTAATTGCTACTATGTTGATAGTTGTTGTTCCAACAGTTCAATTTGCTGCTATGCTTCAGACACCTGTGATTGCAATGAAACAATGGTGTGGTCTTTTTCTTTAAGTAGATTACTTACTTCCGATGCCTTGTCCATAGTGGCTACCAAATAAGCTCTGACATACTAAGAAAGCTTTGTTAGGTCATCGGAAGGGTTAAACTCTTCTTTCGATACTACATTAGTTGTCTCTGTTTGTTCTGGAAATAGGGAAGATTGATCAGGTCTTCTCCTTTTCCTCTGTCTCTTCACTACAACCCTGTATTTTGGACTGTAAAAGACATCTAATGGAGGTATGTCCTCCACCTACAAAATAATTTGATTAGAGGGATCTTTTCGAATCATTTCTAAATCCGTACTAGGAGGTGGGCTGCTGGTTCCTTCATTCGGAACCGTTCTTGACGCTGTATCTTGTCGATCTGTTACTTTGGGTGTATTCGCACCTTTTGGACCTTCCAGATTGCTTATAATGGAGTCAAATTGTTGCCATTCTTGGAGTAGTTTAGGATCAATCTGAGTATCAACATTGATATTTTCGGTGCCCTTATCCTGTTCTTTTCTCTGCTCTTTCTCCTACTCTTTCTCCTGCTATTTCTTGAGAATCTTTGATACAACAGGAGGTTTGTCAATGAGTTGTTGTTCAAGCTCGCTTGATTGTGTTGTTAGGGTAGTAGCCAATAAGTCCAGAGGTAGAATTTGCAACCTTTGTTCTCTGAGCTTCTTGAATTCTACTAGCCTTCTATCGTTATATCTCATTTTTGCCAGCGCTTGTACTTGGAATAATGACTCTGCCGAAGAAAAAAAGTCATCAAAATCATCTTTCTCATGATCAAACCTTGTATGTTTGGCTTGTTCAAGCATGTTATAGGCAACTTTCCTTGGATCAAATTGCCTATTAGGAATGGTTGCAAGATTAAGCATATTTATTTTCTCTGCCTCCTTCTCCACATGCTTGTAGCCGTGCAAAGTATAAACACCACATCTCAAAGGAAAAGTAGGCCAAGCCTGCTTTTTTGAAATCCTAAGAGTCTTGGATGTTCCTGCGGTTGTAATTTGATAGGCCAATTCGTGGGCTAATAGCTTGTCAGGTATGTACAGAGGAAGGACATGAGGCCTTGCAAGTCTACCAAAAACCCTTATGTATGTGAACTTATCTTCCCCAAACCAATTTCCTACAATGGTTAGGTCAATCTCTGCTTCCGAAGAAATCTTTGGGCCAGGCTTATCAAAAATGGCATGGTAAATAGGCAACATAAAACCATTACAGATTTGGTACAAGTGGTCCTTATGGTGCGCTTTCCACAGCTTTTGGTGATAAATGTGAATTGGCATGGAGTCTTGTGAATGAAATCTCCACCCCAGTACAGGAAATCCAGAATTGAAGAAAAGAGTATCTAAAATATAAGAAGTAAAATAAAATGGAGGAATAGACCTATCAGTCAGGCAAGTTTTATTTCTAAACTCAAGAATTGTAGTGGCTAATTTATCTGACAATATATTTCCCCAATCCATTACTTCACTATTAACTGTCGCTTCCATTAAAGGAACCATTTCAATAGTGAATTTTGCAAAATCATGTAATCCCCAAATTCTACACATCATTGTCCTGATATAACAGTAAGGAGAACATAATGAATCTACAGAGTACTTACCTGAATATTCATGTTTCTGCCTTGCAGGATTTTGTCTCCACTCCCAAATTGGGGCCGTTTCAGTCTCATTCTTACTTGCGAACTTCTCAAGAAAGGCTTTATTGTATTTCTTTTGAGGTTCAGGCAAGTGATACATTTTCCTTAAGTCATCGGGTTAAAATGAGCCGAAGACCCTTCCGTCAACTGTGCAAAATGTTTTGTTTAAAACCGGGATCTCCTCTACCGTCCATCGCACTACATCAGTGTATGGAAGAATTTTTTCACGAGCTGTTATTCGGTGTAGATATGAGTCAGCTAAATCTTTCAGGGAAGCCTTTGATTTTCTAGTTGAATCTGTGGTAGCTTGTAGTGATATGGTTTCAGGCTCCTCTGCTTCAATTAGATTATATATGCTTTGCCAGCTTGTGTTTCCAAGGCGAAGACACGTAGTGTCTGAAATCAATCCCTTTTTGCTTGGTCCTGGATCAGTGGTGGATTGCACTGTTACTGCGGGAACTATTTTTGTTGTGGATATCTTGGATTTCTTTCCCATTTGGCTTGAACTTGTTGTTTCGGCGGAGCTCTGCGCAAGGAATAAAATGAACGTAATACAGAGAATAGGTGGAGTGAGCCAATATGAAAGAATTATATCAATTAGCGAGTAATGAAAGATTAAAATAATACTTCCGCAAATACAATCTCAGCGAAGATCTCTGCATAACTGTTTCATTAATTGGCCACTTAACCTGTCAATCATTTTAAATACCCATCATATCGTTTATATGCTGAATGATTCATTCAAGCATGGCTTGAGTTTTTTGGCAGATAATCACAAGTAAATTGCTATCGAGAATGGGAAGGCTTTTAATAATAATCCAAAATAATGCATGCAAGCCTTTTAAATCTATTTTGAAACTCGCACCTTGATTTATCAGATCATAATCAGAGATGTGCTCGTGTCGTAATCTTTATGTTATTGCAAAAATCGCCGATCCCCGATAGCGATACACCTTATCGCATCAGGAGATTTTAAAGTTGTCTTAACATGCGCTGCATTACATCGCCGATTGTCAATAGTGATATCGCATCGGAGAAATAGTGGGAGGGCCTATTGTTATGTTTGTTGCTTTCCTTTCCCAATAACCGATAGTTATTCACTTTTCGGATTGGGGTAAATCAATGGGTCTTTATATTATGTTTTCCTTGTTGTTGCGATATGCGATCTTGCAATCCCTTTATCGCAATAATAAATAATTTTATATTTATTCATAAGACCGATTTCATATTTGTTCAAAAGGTTTATAATATATCGTTTCCTTTGGAACTTTTGATGAAGGATTTTGTAATGATG
This sequence comes from Pinus taeda, assembly GCA_000404065.3. NCBI lineage: Eukaryota > Viridiplantae > Streptophyta > Pinopsida > Pinales > Pinaceae > Pinus > Pinus taeda. The sequence continues at coordinate 142,717 of APFE031619520.1, read as the reverse complement.
AGTTGATACCAATTTTATTCACACATCTATGTTTAAAAGGGACCCATTTCATATTAAAGTTAGAAAGAAAATTTTTATGAAATGGGGGGTTGTTGTACAACACAACAATTGGCGATTCACTGGGAGAAACAGTTATCTTTGAAAAATGTTGAAATACTTAAACTTTCTTTATATAGAAATCTTATCTAAGAGGAGAATTCTAATATAGCTAGGTATATATATAAATTCTGAATATAATAATAGTTGTTTCTGCTATTTTCTTCTCTTGTTAAAATTAAATACATTCTAAGTTCTAAACTGGCCTTAATTGGTTGATAATGATAAAACAAAGAACTTTTCCAACTTAGCTTTATAATGACTCCTTTGTCATAGGTAGAGCCTCTGCTGCCTGCAAATGTCTATAGTCTCGACAAGGATACATTTTAACAATTTAATCGTTCATTATCCCATCCATTTCAGAGTATAATTAAAAGAATGAATCCAGAAATATGACTTTCATATTTTGTATCACATTTCTTTTCTCTTATTTTGCGAGATAAAAATCCATTGTCCTGGTTTGGTAGCCAGCTATTTGACAATGCCATTCACTGGTTGTAATTTAACTGAACAAGCTAACTCGTGATGACACCCCTTGTCTTATAATTATAAGCCATTACCCTGTTTTGGTATGTAGTATTGGTAATGTCAGTTGAAATATTCCCAATGATCATGGTAAGCAGGCTTGTAATAAGACCCCTTATCTTTTATATCAAATATATTTTAGAATTACACTCTAAGTAATCATAACCTTTGATGAATGGGATGAACAATTTTCTCCTTAGGAGAGCATGGATGACAGGGTAAGAGTTGAAGATGCTAAGATTGAATCAGTTTCTGCTTTTGTATTAATAACCATTTTTTGGCCATTTGAAAACATTAAAATGATTTACAGTACTTCTAAATCTTGAGAAGATTTTACAAAAATAAAATGGGGTTTCAGAATCTAAATATACCTAATTTCCTAGAAATTTTCCTTTTGTTTAAGGTTTCCATTTTAAAAGTAAATATAAAAACTATTTCTTTTGAGAAACTTTTTCAATATAGCAAAGGCCAATGGAAGATATCTTACAACTTTATTTTTGAATAAACTATCGTTTCCTTTGGAAGTTTTGATGAAGGATTTTGTAATGATGAGTTGATACCAATTTTATTCACACATCTATGTTTAAAAGGGACCCATTTCATGTTAAGGTTAGAAAGAAAAATTTTATGAAATGGGGGGTTGTTGTACAGCACAACACAACATAAACAACAATTATTAGCAATTTACCACTGTCAATCTTTGTATATAGATTGTTATCTGTTGACCCCTTTAAAAAACCCAGTTGGTGGAGATATCTGTCAAGACAGTAATACCAAGCCCTTGGATCCTGTTTTAGACCATAGAGAGCCTTTCTGAGTTTGCGTACAAGTTTTGCATCATTTCCAGGAATGAATCCTTCCAGTTGTTCAATATAGACTTCTTCTAAGTCTCCATTAAGAAAGGCATATTTTACATCCATTTGGTATACTTTTAATTTCTGAAAACTAGAAAGAGCAAGAAAAGTTTTTATGGCTTCAAGTCTAGAAATAGGTGGAGAAGTTTCTTCAAAATCTATACCTTCTTGCTAAGCATATCCTTTACAAACAAGTCTGGCCTTGTTTCTAATAACTTCTCCATTTTTATTCATCTTGTTTTTGAAAATCCATTTAGTTCCTATAATATTCTTATGATGAGGTCTAGGAACTAATTCCTAAGTATTTTTCTTTTCATTTTGCTCAAGTTCTTCATTCATGGCCTTGAACCAACATTCATCTCTACATGCTTCATTTATATTTTGAGGTTCCATGGAAGATAGTAATGCTAGATAGCTTGAGGCTTCTGTAATAGTTCTTCTTGTCTGCACACTTGCCCCTTTTCCCCTAAAATTTGAGTTTCTAGATGATTTTTCTGAACATACCTAGATGAAGTATTTTCTTCTACCGTTATCACTTCTTCTGGTGCTTCGTTGGTTTCTTCTTCAGAATCAGTGTGATTTGATGTGGGAAAATGATCCTCATCTTCTTCATAATCTTTGATTTTTATCTGTTTTGGACTTTTGCATGCTTCATCAACCACAACATCAATACTTTAATTTTCTCAAGTCTTTTCCTGTAACATTTATATCCTTTACTTTGGGAATAGTATCCAAGAAGAATACCTTCATTTTCTCTTGGTTAAAACTTACCAAGTTTTTCATCAGTCCTTTTGATGTAACATTTGCTTCCAAAGACTTTGAAGTATTTTACAGTAGGAATCTTACCATACTAAAGTTCATTGTGGAGCTTGAGTGTTGTTTACCCGAACATTTGCTTGGTTAAGAATGGTGAAAGCGGAAAATGCAGCTTCACCACAGAAGGTTGCAGGAGTTCCAGATTCATCTACCATAGCCCGAGCCATTTGTTGAAAAGTTATGTTCATCATTTCTACCACTCCATTTTGCTGAGGAATCCTTTCGGTGGAGAACTGCCTTTTTATTCCATGTTGTTCACAAAAGTCAAAGAATTCATCTAAGGTAAATTCCCCTCCTCGATTAGATCTAAGGCATTTGATTTTGCGATCTAATTCATTTTTAATCAAATCTTTGAAGGCTTTGATTTTTTCAAATGCTTTATCTTTATGCTTTAGAAGACCTATCCAACACATTCTGGAAAAATCATCAATGAACAATATAAAATATTCTTCTCCACAAGGTGACATTTTCCTTGATGGTCCACATAAATCAATACGAACAAGTTCAAGAGGCTTACTATTTGGCCCTTCCTTTTCGATAAAGTGAGATCTGGTTTGCTTACCAAATTGGCATGATTTGAATATAGTATTTTCAGGAATGTTGATATTTGGAAGATCATGAATAGCCTAGAATCTGCATGCTTTTCTTATTTGAGAAAAGCTTAGATGTCCCAATCTTTTGTGCCATAGCCAGTTTTCATCATTTTTGCTTAGATAGCACTATTGTTGTCCTCCCTTGAGTATGTATAAGTTGTTTGGAGTTCTTGTACCTTTGATCATGTTTTCTCCTATACCAAGCTCATGAACAACATATATGTTTGATCTACACACCACTTCATTTCCTTGATCACACATTTGACACACACTCAACATGTTATGCTTTAGACCATCAACATACATAACATTCCTAGCTTTAACTTTTTCTTTCAAGAAAATAGATCCTTTACCTTTTATGATAGTAGGAGTGTCATTTCCAAATGAGACATTCTTTTCCTTTCCTAAGGCATTATATGAGTGTAGTTTGTCTTTGTCACCTGTCATGTGTTTTGAGCATCCACTAGTGATGTACCACTGGTTTTCTTATCCTTATGCATACAAGGCTATACCACATCTTTCTGTTTGCGGTTATTTCTTTCTCCATATTTTGGAATTTAATGGAGTTTTCTCCTTTCGAAATGTTTGGTGAAATTTACTCCTGCATCCAGATTCTTTATGGCCAAAGTTGTTACGGATTGAGCATTCTATTTCATTTTCAAGAAGAAAAAAGTTATTATAGAAACTTTTCTTGATCCCTGTCACATTCCTTTGATTTCATGCTTCTCTAGTCATGATGATTTTGTAAGCAACACATTAAGCAACTTTGTATCCAAAATTATGACATGAGAAACATTGACCATTGAAGAAGTTCCTGCGATTATCGAATCTATTGATCTAGTGATTGTAGTTTCTATTCATCTTTGAAATAAATTGAGTATGATTTACCTAAGTTTGGTTGTGACTTATGTTCATCCCTGGAGAAAACTGAGCCTGATTTACCTGGTGATTTTCTTTATGCCTTTGCTGACGATTTTCATAATGTTCATTGTGCTTAGCTGCATCAAGATAGCTCTTAGTGGATGTTAACAGCTTCTGTGATTGAGGTGCTTCTCCAGTATATCCAAGATCTGTCTTTATTAGAGGGAAATGCCGCACTTTAATAATCTCATCTAAGGTTTCTGATCCTTTAGAAAATCTAAGATTGAGAGATTTTGTTTTCTCAAGATCCTTTCTTAGACCCACAATTTCACATTTGATTTTTTCATTGTGTTTCTCTCTTTCAGCAAGTTGATATGTCAAGGTATCTATAATCATATTCTTTTCTTCTAAACATATTTTGAGTTTAGAGATTTCTTCATGAAGTTCATCTTCTTCTAAAGCATCCAAAAATTTATCATCTTCATAAGCCATTAGAAGTCTATAGTCATTACTATTTTCATCTTCATCACTATTTGATAATCCATCATTGTCTTCATGAGTATAGTACCTCTTTTTACTTACACTTTGTTTTCTATTCCATTTTACATATTCCTTCCCTTTATCATATTTATCTTTATGAGGACATTTGGTAGAATAATGACCGACTCTACCACTAGAAAAACATTTGAAAGGTAGTTTACCTCTAAATCTTCTGGAACCCTGTTGAAGATTTTTGACAAAGTTTACTTCATCTTCTTCTTCTGAAATATTTCCTGATTCATTGACTTCTTCTTTTCCTTTTCCTGAAGCTTTAAATGTGGCTTCTCTCATATCTGATGGGCCTCCTTTTCTCATCTCAAAGGCAATTAAGATTCTGTGAAGCTGTGTCACAGTAATAGTCTATAGATCTTATTTTTCTTCTATGGTAGATACTTTTGATTCAAATTTAGTAGACAAGGATCTTAAAACTTTCTCAACTAAGGTAACTTACTTTATCTCTTCACCTTGATTTTTCATGAAATTAAAAAACTCATCTATACATAAGAAGTAACTGGAAATACTTTCATCATTGTGCTTCATAAGAGTTTCATATTGAATTTTGAGAGTTTGCAGTTTAGCAGGTTTTAGATGAGAGTCTCCTTCATAGCTTATAACAAGTTTGTCCCATATTTCTTTGGCTGATTTCAGCTGCATAACTTTGACAAACTCTAATTGTGAAAAACTTCCCAACAATGTACTGACAGCCTTGGCATTGGTTTCATATTGGTTTTTACCTGTCGTATCTGTAGGAATTGCCGATGGAAATGTATATCATCCTTCCACGATTTTCTAGACATCTGTTCCAAGTGATTGAAGGTAGGTTGTGGTTCTTATCTTCTAATTAAAAAAAGTTGCTCCCATCAAAGATTGGAAGTCTGATGGATCCCTCGCTTTCTTGATTATTCATGATGATGGATCTTCCTTCAAGTGATCAAGCTTCTTCTTAAGGGCCTACTCTGATACAAATTGTTGGAAATAATATTGAGAGGGGGGGTGAATCAGTATTAGTAACTCAATAATATTTCATTTCCATAGGTATATTTGTGTACTCTACTTTAGCTAAGTGAACCAGTGTGTACATGCAACTGTTATTAAAGAAACCAGTGTATATGCAAAGAACTTTTGATTTACCCAATTTATGATGTATTGAAATTTAACCAGTATGTCAGATATTAATTACATAGTGCAGTAAAAACAAAATAAAGCATAAGCATCACACATGAACACCAATATCTAAGGTGGAAACCCAATGTGGGTAAAAACCACCTGTTGCTTTCGTCTCTGTCTTCTTTTAATAATAATAAAATTCTATTTACAATTTTGTACTGGTGCAGACTTATACCAGTACACAGGCTTCGACCTGTAGAAGGCTGCAACCTTCTCTTGTTTTCTAGCTACTACTAGAAGGGAGCTACAACCCCCTACATCTTGTACTAGCCAATATGGTTACCAGTACGTAAGCACCAACCTACAAAAGTCTACAACCTTCTCTATTCCTCCGCTAACCACGTTTCATAAATTTTCGAACTAGATCAATCAACAACATCATAACTAAAATTCAATCATCAAATAAATCTGAATCAACCAATCACCTTTTGAACCAACCATAATCAAATCAATCAATCACTGTGACAACCCATCGATTTGATCATTCAGAATGCTCTCACCATAATATAATAACCAGAACCCAAGCTAGAACGTAGAACACTACAATAGCGAACAGAAGCAAAAAAAACATATTTTATAAGGTATACACTACTTCCATGTGTCGAACTTGCGTGTATATGCACTTTTATCAAAGACAAATAGTGTATACATTTGCAAATATAAATTTAGGGTTCTCAACTATTTCAAACTTTAGTTATACCCAGATCATGTCTTTTACAGAATAGTATATGCATCAGTATTTAGATCTAGAATATACATGAGAGAAAACACATGATGATATTTTATTTTATGCCTTAAGATCCCGATCCATAGCGACATCTAATCCCTCATCATCCACTCAGGTTCATCCCTTGTTCAGATCCAATACTACACCATAACCCAATAACCTGCATACTAGATCTCACAATTCATCAAATATTCGATACTTACACACCATGGCCTAATGATCCTCTCCTCCTTTTATAGTTTTACGCATTTCTCAATACCATGGAGCAAAACCACTTAGGACCAATACCTTGGGCCAAATACCTAGGGTCAATACCTCAGACCAAATACCTTGGACCAATAACATGGATCAAAATACCATGGACCAAATACTTCGGACCAAAAGTTTAGTTTTCCAAGGTATACACACTTTTCCTTTTGTGAAAGTGCGTGTGTACATATGCGCAACTTGTATACAGTGAACCTGCATGTATATGTAGCTTGGTCAATGGTATACCTGCGTATACCTCTCTTTCTTGCTTCTATGAAGAATGATCTGTTTTTCTTTGTTGTTTACATGCTATACTATGATCTTTTATCTGAGTGAGTTGCCTTCTAAGCTGGTTCCTTGAAGTTGCCCTGCATTTCATCACATCTATAAACACTACTTGTTATGCATTCTGTCACATCTAATATCTCTTCTGTAGATTCATCTAGTTACCATATACAAGTTTTTGAGTCATGGGAAAGGTATGCATTTACTATTAACCTCATCATCCTTTTCCTTTATTCTTATCTTTTCTATATCTTAATGTGCTAATCTATTAAGGAATTATGGTAAGAATCAAAGGAATTATCTGCAGTTACGACTTAGCTAATTATTACCTTTATTTATGCAGGAAAAAAACAAAAAGGAAAAATTTTATTCCCTATGAAGGAACAGCAAAAATTAGCAAGCTAAGGAAGGAACGCGGCAGTTGCAGGTAAGGCCAAAGCAAATCAGAAGAATCAGCGCAAGAAAGGAAAGGATGTCTGAAGAGCATGAGGATCATTTATCATTTATCTTTCTACCCTTTCCTATTATAAAATGAAATGTTTTGTAAGATGGAAGGGAGGAATTTCTGTATTATTGAAATTGTAATTGTAATTATAGACTCTCGCTGTCAAGAAGAATACGAATATACTGTAATGCTAATTCAGTTTGATGATTAATATATAAGTAAAGTTGTTGTTCTCTCATGTTATCTAAAGTAACTTACTTGTGTTCATTGGCGGCTAAGTGCCTGGCCTCTGGCGGATTCAACTTCTTTTCTAGTGTCATACATTTCCAATTCTCGCAGCTGTGATGGTTTGATAGTATTCTTGCTTTCTGTGATTTTATCGCTTCGTTGTTTATTATTTTCCAATGTTGACAGAATCTCCTTTTCTTTATATAATTTGCAGTATTTTCATTGAATCAGTTTACTTTTATTTCGAATCAAGTTACACAAATAAATATTCTCCTTGCTATAATCAACTTTAAAGAATATTAACTATCGTTGTTAGACTCTCATATTGGTGGTATTATCGTTTAGATTATTTACTAAAGAATGAGTTTGATTTAGAATAAATCAGTTAAAGAGGGATGAGTTATCATTACTATACTCTCAAGTGATGCTGCTGATTACTTGAATGAATGAAATATTTGACTTCATTAGAGGATTGAGTTTTCTTTAATTTTAATTGGAATTTACTAGATGCATCCGTTTACTCTTGTATTTAAATATTTATAGTGAAATCTATAAAACATTACTCTCTAAGTTAAATAGCAGCCACATACTATGTACACTCTTGCAATAAGAAGACTTACTTGGATTGATAATTAATGTGAGGATAATTAGGAGTTTTAAAAGGCACCTTTTATCGATAAACAATTTGGTGTCGTTGCTTGGGAGAGTGTAGCCATTTCTAAAGAGTAATGTACATCTGATGATTATTTTTTAAGAAGAATTGGGTATTGAAAATGGAAGGTAAGAACCTATGTAATGAGCAAGTAAAGTGCTTGCTCCTCAGCCCACTTTTCAACACAATTATAGAGAACTAAAGTAGGTATTTGATGCTTATCTGTTGAGAGAGAACTGGGCATTAAAAACGAAAGGTAAGAACCTGCCTACAAAGCACGTCAAATGCCTGCTCCCCCACCAGCTTTCTAGTAGAATTGTTAGGAACTTAGAGTAGAAATAAAAATTTGAATTGTTTGCATGAATAAGAAAAAAACCCGAAAACAATCCAATTCTACTACCCAAACTCGACAGATCTAATAGACCGGTGACCCTTGGACGATCAACTTTCATAGACGACATCTTTAAGAAAGTTGAATCCCAACCATCAATAGGTCCTCAAAACGTTTTCTCCAGACAACCTATTATCTCCCTTTGGGCCACAGGCTCACCATCTGTAGCCTACACTGAGGTCCACAACAAAATAGTAAGGACTAAGCAGAGTTTTCAAGAAATTTAAAATTCGCGTCCAGTTTCCTCACCAGAAGGGAATTCTTGTAACATTCATGAAGGAGGAGGAGAAATAGGGGAAACAGAGAAGTCAAGATCCCCTTAGGTAGTAATTCAACAAGGAACACCCAGTATCCCAGACCGAGGGAGTGTTGTTAAGATCATTCCCACCCCTTCTAATCATCCTAGGAATAACTCTCTAGAGGTCCCAAAATGGTACTAGCATATATTTGATCTAATGGGCAACAACCCACAAGCGCCCCATACCTCTACATTGTAGTATCCCATCGTTGACACAGCTATCAATTCACCCATTAATGCTATCCCTCTCCAAAATATTCCCACCTTTCACGGACTAACATTAGACAATCCAGATGCATTTCTATTTGAATTTGATGTATTATGTTGGGGTTATGATTATACCACCGACCCCCAAAAACTAAAGTTGTTTCCCTCTACATTAAAAGGATCAGCCTTGCATTGGTTTATGGGATTAGGCGGGGGCACAATAAATGATTGGGATCAAGTGAAAACTGCTTTCCTTAAAAAATATCAGGACTATTGCAGATCTAGGGAATTGAAGGACGAAATATTCGAAATGGTAGCCAGACCCAATGAAACGCTAGAAGAATATGTGGAACATTTTGAATATAACCTCCAGCGGTCTCCCTATGCAGCTCTACCTTTACCTGATAATGTGCTAAAAACTACACTGATTAAAGGGATGAAAGAACAATGGATAGAGACATTAAATATTATGGGTAAAGGTGATATATATCAAGAAGAATATGCTGATATTATTAAATTGTGTATCAGGTGCTCAAGAGGCAATACGAGATTGAAACCAACAAAATGCAACATGACCACCAGGGACAATAAAATATCTGGCGGGAGTATAACTCGTGCACAAATTTGAAACCTGCTAGAGGATTTCAAAACAAATATCTTGGGAGCTTTGACGACGCAATTAGACATCATGTAAGCCAAGCAGAAGCAATTTGAACAAGAACAAAACTTGGTGATATTTTGTCCTAGATGCAGAAGAAGCATAGTCACAAAGAGTGCCTACTGAATATTGTATAAACTTGTGCCATATGTACCAAAGATCATGCCACAGAAAGATGCCCATCACTACTAGGGTTGAAAGTAGTCTATAAGGAGGCAAAGGAAGAAATAGAACTAGTCTACCTACTAAATCAGCATCGCCAATGGCAACCACGACAAACAAGTACGCCTACTGATCTGTCTTCTTTCTTTCAACCCTCGCAATATAATTCACAACAATACCCAGGAACTATGTGGCAGAACCAACCACCTGTTTCCAATTGGTCATAGCAACCATTCTCTATGCCACCTTGGCCCAACCAATCAAATCAAAATAACAATTGGCTAAATTCCTCTTACTTCCCACCATTCTGGTAGAATAATGCATATCAATCTCAATGGTCACCATCCATTTCATAGAACCAGAACATGCAGTCAATCTAGAAAAGACATACAAACCAGCTAGCAGGAACAATCCCCCTACCTCAACCTACATTGTTAGCACCCTACACATTGCAACAGAACCCTCAAACCAACCTATGACCACAACTCCCAGCCCAACTGAACCCAAACCCCAACAATAGATCGGTCCAATCTGTGCAAATTATTGAAGGACTAGAGAAAAAACCGAGTTGAAGGATTGTAATGAGCTTCAATTAAGGTCTGGGCAGATAATAGAGTCAGAGCGGGGTAAAGATACACAAATTGAGGATCTGTTACCTACAAAACAAGCACCATAAGTGGATAACATGGTTAAATATTAAACACATGATCAAATGATCACCTCCTCTCCACCATTCCTAGAGAGATTAATCATACCTCACCCAATTGAATATTCTGGTTTTGATGTTCTGGGAGAATTGAAAATTTTGTGTGGAAAAATACCTCTCCTCTAGGCTATTTCAGACATTGAAATTTATGCAAAATCTATTAAGGAATTATGTATGAAAAATAAGAACAGGAAAATCAAAACAACCCCAATTGTCCGTGCAGTCATTAATTTATCTTATTTATTATCAGGTAGAGAAACACCCATAAAATATGAGGACCTAGGAAACCCTATAGTCATGGTGCAAGTAAATGGATGCTCCTTCCCCAATGCATTAGTCGACCTAGGAGTAGCAATAGATATTTTCATAACATAAAGTTTTCAAAAGCTTGGCATTACATCCTTGGACCCAACCACGACGTTGTTGGAACTGGCTGACCGATCAATAGTCAAACCAGAAGGCACATTACAGGATGTAATGGTGTTTGTAGACTCTTGGGAATGCCTAGCATATTTTTTTATCATCAATGCTAGAAACCAGCTCGATGGACATCCCCTAATTCTAGGTAGACCTTGGCTAGTAACCACGGATGCTTACATAAGCTGTCGTACAGGCAACATGACTATAGAAAGAGGAAGTAATGTGATGAATTTAGCCTTATATCCTCCAGCTCAGCCAAGTTTAACAATAATAAAAACTAGAAAAGAACTTGTATCATATCTAACTAAAAACATTAGATCACCACTAACTATAGAAGATTATCTTGAGTTCAAGGATCAAACAGAAGATGACATCATTAACACTTACATTAACCAACCAGATGTTGTATCCCATCCAAAATGTCACATGATCGATGCAACCCTAGATAACGAAATAAAAGAAGATCCCATAAAATATATTAACGACCAATCAATACCAACAACTTCTGTTTATAATAGTAAAACCATTCAAATTGAGCTAGGGAAAACCTTAAATATCAACAAAAACCTGACTACTAACTAGGAGCAGAGGCTTGTTCAACTTCTGAGAAAATACAAAGAGGCTTTTGCATGGGATTACCTAGACATGAAAGGGATTGATCTCCAATTATGTATGCACCACATCTATACAGAGAAAGATGCTCGGCCCATTTGACAACCTCGATGGAGGTTAAACCCTCACCTTAAAGATATTGTTAAAGCTAAACTACAAAAAATGTTAGATGTGAATTTCATCTACCCTATATCTAACAGCAAATGGGTCTCTCCATTAGTAGTGGTGCCTAGAAAGAATGGAAAGTGGCATATATGTGTTGACAATAGAGAGCTTAATAAAGCAACCCAAAGTGACCATTTTCCCCTTCCATTCATTGACCAGGTCTTGGACACATTCACAGGAAAAAAATTCTTTTATTTTCTAAACAACTTCAATGGCTACAATCAAATTAAAATTACCCCTGAAGACTAGGATAAGACTACCTTTACCTGCCCTTGGGGGACATTTTCTTATAGGGTCTTACCTTTTGAGTTGTGTAATGCACCTGCCACATTTTAGAGGGTTATACTTAGCATTTTTTCAGATCTGATAAACGAAGGACTCGAGGTATACATGGATAACTTTACAGCTTATGGAGATGACTTCCATCCAGCATTACAAACATTAAAGAAAGTTCTGCAAAGATGCATTGCTACTAGGCTCTGTTTAAGCCATGAAAAGTGCCACATGATGATGACAGAGGGCCTCATCCTAGGTCACTATATCTCAGTAGCTGGAATTTAGGTAGATCTAGTAAAAATTCAGATAATTCTTTTAATAACTACACCCTCCACACAAACTAAGGTGCGCAGTTTCTTGGGATTTTCTGGATATTATAAGAGATTTATAAAGAATTTCTCTCAAATTGCTGCACCATTATATGCATTAACAAGAAATATTGATTTCATTTGTACTAAAAAATGTGACATTGCTTCTGAAGTTTTAAAACGGCTTGTATCATTAGCCCTAATATTACAGGACCCAAACTGGGATTTTCCATTCCAGATTTCATCCAACGCTTAAGATACGGCCATTGGAGTAGCTCTTAGCCAGGAGGAAGATAAGAAGCAATATGCATTATACTACATCTGCAAAAATCTATCTCCTTCTGGATTAAATTATACTGTGACTGAAAAATAATTTTTGGCTGTAATCTATGCTATCAATGAATTCAGACATTATATAACAGGATACCTTGTGGTTTTGTATACTGATCACTCTGCTATTAGATATCTAGCTAATAAACTTGTTACAAATGGAAAAGTGACAAGATGGTTGATCCTTTTGCAGGAATTTGACAAAACAATCAAAGATTGACGAGGAAAAGAAAATCTAGTAGTAGAATTCCTTTCACGTATGCCAAAGACAAACAACTCAGCAGCAGTAGAAGATCAGTTCACTGATGAAAATTTATTTTTTGTAACCGTGAAAACATCGTGGTATGCGGATGTCGCAAACTACCTAGTAGTGGGAAATTTACCCAAGCACCTAACGCCCAATGAAAGAAAACAAATAGTACAGTGTAGCACTCGGTTCTCCTAGACCAGAGGATATTTATTTCATACAAGGGTCGATATGCAAATTCGAATATGTGTCAGGGAAGACAAAGTCTTCGACATCCTAAAAGCTTGCCATGATGGGCCTTACGGTGGTCATTTTGCAGACCACAGGACTCGTCAAAAAGACTTAAATATGAGCTATTATTGGCCCACCATTTTTAAAGACACTAAGAAGTTTGTATAGGCATGTGATAGTTGCCAAAGAATGGGATGCCCTGGGTAGTATGATGAGATGTCCCTACATCTGCAGTTAGTCATTGAACCTTTTGAGTGATGGGCATTATATTCCATTGGCCCAATAAACCCATCATATAATCAAAAGACATACATACTAGTTGTAATAGAATATGTGACTAAATGGGTGGAGGTAGAAGCATTACCAAGGGCAATGGAGGACTTAGTAATCCACTTTCTTTTCCAACTATTCGTGTGATATGGCTTTCCTAGAGAAATAATCACAAATGGAGGGCCACAATTTATAGGCCGTAAGATTGTTGCAGCATTAAAAAATCATCATATCATGCATAGAATCACAACTCCATGCCACCCGCAGGCAAATGGCCAAGTAGAAAGTACCAATAAAGTAATAGAGGCAATACTCACAAAAACAGTCAGATCACATAAACATGACTGGGCTACCCGATTGTCAGAAGCCCTGTGGGCATATCGCATGACATGGAGAAATACCACAGGATATTCCTCATACCAGCAAGTGTTTGACGAAGAATCTATCTTCCCAACTGAATTTGAAATTCAGACATTGAGGATAGCTCAGGAGGTAGGCTTGGACTTAAATGAAGCACAAATTAATAAGATACATCAAATCAATGAATTGGATGAAATCTGGCTATTAGCTCTTCAGTATACTGCATTGATCCAACAAAAAAGAGCAAAATGGCATGATTCCATTATCAAGAAGAAGATCTTCCACGAAGGTGATTGGGCACTTCTGTATGATTCTAGGTTCTAGGATTTCCCGGGAAAACTCGAGACTAGATGGTTAGGCCCCTATGAGATACAAGAGGTGCATGATAATTGAACCCTCACATTAGCCACCATTGATGGGTCTGGCTATTCTTTTAAAGCAAATGGACATTGAGTATGACTCTATCACAAACCACTTACCAGGGAGTTCTTTTGCCAACAGTTGTGGGAAGATTCCACTATACAAATTCTCACTGAGGAGGGAAACCCATCCACAACATCGGCCCAGTGTAGACTTTATTTGTTTTTGGAATTTGTACATAAATTTTCATTTCTATTTGATTGAATTTTCTTGTGTAAATTGTATATACATTCTTTTTTCTATTTTTCCTTTGTTGTTCCCTCTAAGGAACAGTTGGTGTTCCCTCTAAGGAACAATTGTTGTTCCCTCTAAAGAAGAATAATGTTTGTGTGGATTTTCTTCTTACTATTCCCTTTAAGGAACAGTTGTTGTTCCCTCTAAGGAACAATCGTTGTTCCCTCTAAGGAACAACTATTGTTCCCTCTAAGGAATACCCATTGTTCCCTCTAAAGGAACAACAATTTTCTGTGCAATTTTTTCTTTTTTTTGTTCCTTCCAAGGAACAACTGTTCTTCCATCTAAGGAAAAGTTGTCATTCCCTCTAAGGAACAATCGTTGTTCCCTCTAAGGAACAACAATTTTGCTAACAATTTTCCACTTTTTTCTTTTCGTGTTGTTCCCTTTAAGGAGAAACTGTTGTTCCCTCTAAGGAACTATCGCTATCACCCCCAAGGAACAACAATTTCATGTGTATTTGTTTTCCTGTTGTGTCATTTATCGAACAGTTATTGTTCCCTCTAAGGAACAACAATCTCATGTGTATTTGTTTTCCTTCTATTCCCTTTAAGGAACAATTGTTGTTCCCTCTAAGGAACAACAATTTCATGTGTATTCATTTTCCTACTGTTCCCTCTAAGGAACAACTATTGTTCCCTCTAAAGGACAACTATCATTCCCTCTAAGGAATAGTTGCCTTTCCCTCCAAGGAATAGTTGCCTTTCCCTCTAAGGAACAAAAATTTCGCATCCAATTTTTTTTTCTTTTTCTTGTTGTTCCCTATAAGGAACAATCGACGTTCCCTCTAAGGAGCAATTGCTTCTTCCTCTAAGGAACAGTTGTTGTTCCTTATAAGGAACAACAATTTTGTGTGTATTTTCCTCACTATTCCCTACAGGGAACAACAAAATTTTGGCATGTATTTCCCTTACTATTCCCTACACAGAACAATGGTTGTTCCCTCTAAGGAACAACATTTTTCGTATATATTTTCTTTGTTGTTCCCTACGGGGAACAACTGTTGTTCCCTCTAAGGAACAACGCCCTTTTTGTGTGTTTTTCCTTACTGTCCCCTATAAGGAACATCACTTTTGGTGTGAGGTTTTCTTTTGATGTTTCCTTAGGAAACAACATTTTGTGAATATCATTTCTTTCCTTTGCTCACTCTTTATGATCGTCTATAGGGAAAGTATACAAATATATATGTAAGGATACAAATCTGAATTTTACTGGAACAAGCAAATCAAATATTATCATCTTTAATAATATTTCTTTGTATTGATTGAAAAAAAAAAGGATACAACCATCTATATCAATTCACTATTCTTATTTTTACTATAAATCGAATTTATTGATTATTTGTACCATGTTGGTTCTCCCCTAAACCCTATAATTCTCTCTGTTCTTTATCGTCAAATAAGGTTAAGGGCATAGTTTTTTTCTATTGATATGTTCATACTTCTTCTGCCATCCCTACTCCTAAGGAGTGTTGAGCCACCCTCTATATATGAATAGGAAGTGTTGTTTAAAAAAAATAAATAAATAAATAAACATATATATATGTGTGTGTGTGTGTGTGTGTGTGTTTACTAACAATTCTGTGATTTTTCAGATGGAGGATAGGGGGTCTCATCATGAGCAAGCCTACTGTGATCATAAGAAAGTAGCAAAGTGGCATGCCCACTATGGCCACCACACTAGGGATATGATCCAATGGATGCATCAAGAAAAAGTCCTTGGAATAGGAGATCTCATTACGATCCGGCCTGCCCACATTTCGCTCCTTCCCAATGAATGGCAATGTGTTCATCTGGCTACCAAGCCAGCACATTGGTCTATACTCTGACATCATAATGTACTTCCCCAATTATACATAGAGGATCATGGTTCCAAATGGTGAAAAAGCAACTCTGTCGAGGCTACAAATGCCTGTGGGCAACAAAAGCTCTGCTTATGGTATTGAAGTTGTATTTTCAACATCAATAGTTGTTATAATTCCCTTTTCTTATTTTTACCTTTACTACAGAGAGATTATGTTCCTAATAGATTTTTGAACCTTTATGCCTGTGATATCTTTTAAAAATCAGTCATAGTAGCTTCAAGTGGAATGATGATGACAAAGTATCTTTCTTGCATCAGTTATCCTTTTTCCTTCTCGAATCACCTGCCATCTCCTCACTTATTGATAATTCTCATTATATTCATTGATTTCAGCACTTCGATATCTTTTGGGATCATTTCATTAATATGCGTACCTTGCCACTTTTATCACTCCTGAACTTCACCGCCAGCACATTATTCCTTCATTCATCCGGTCGAAGGCGACCTATCATTTCAAAGGGGGGCGAGGAGCAACCTCCAGTGTACTTATGTATGTGTGTCAGTTCTTTATTCGATTTTACAGGAAAGTATGGCATTCCATGATTATGGAGTATGTGGTACAATAGCAAGTCCTAGATAACGATATTTATGCATGTAAAGTATCATCCAATATAACCATTATAACAACTTCTTGTTCCATCACTCGACTCTATCTATTGTTGTATTATCTCTGCTACACTAACTAGTTTTAGAATTCAAGTGGTATGGGAGGAATAATGGTGAGCAGGGAGCCGCTAATACTAGCTCTTTCTGATGCAGCCAGAGAAATTCTAGTCTAAGCTGGGTGGATAACATACTTCACATGATTTCAGCAACCCAATGAAGGAATTGCTACTGAATTCCTAAAAAATTTACAGAATGGATAATCTATGATAAGAGGGAGGTAAATCATAGTGTTAGATGTTGTAATAGCTGAAGTGTTCAGATTACCAGTAGAAGGACCCGTATGGGCTAATAAAAGATTGAAGTTGCCGGATGCTATTGTAGTCTTTAAGGATGAAGGACAGGACTTGGTCATCAAAGGCAAAGGAGTTTTACCATCATCCCTTGGAGAACCATGGGGAGAACTAGCCAAAGCCATCTAGAATTACATGACATGTGACAGGTGAAAAGACGTGGTAAGGCCGCATCAACTTGAACTCTTAGTAGTCCTGAAACAAAAGCATTCTGTGAATTTGGCTGCATATTTGAATTTCCTATTGCATGACACCACTAAAAGGATAAAAAATTCCCAACATATAGAAACTGTCATGAGCCACCACTGTTTTCTTAGGACGATAGTGAGTTACAACCTCGCCCAGCTACAATCAAGTTGGGAAGAATTAATATTCACCATTGAAGGGGGCTTAGCTCTACCTGTGCCTAACCCTGTTCCAAAAAGGAAGAGGACTACCCTTACAACAAACATTCCCCAAAAGCGCAGACATTCCGCTAGGCTGAGGACAAACTTAGGAGCAGCCAAAAACCCCCAGGGAAATATCAGCCAACCCATAGAATTGTCTAGCCCAGGAAGTGAACAACACTTACAGATAGAAGGTCAGGATAACCCTGAGTCAAACCATGAGGAAGAATAAGGGCATTCTAGAGAGGAAGAAAGAAATGAATCAAAAATCCCCTCAACATCAAATATAATTCCCCCGGGTGATTTACTGCACGATATCGAATTGGCCCAAATCCTGGCCAATATGGATGATTTCATACATCCTGAAAACCCACTCAATTTTGACATTGGAGCAACTCCATCTGTAGAAAACTCTCTTCACGATAGAATTATATTAGAAAATGTAAGCTGCGAAGCACAAACAAGGGTAGAAGTCACTCAAGAAGAGGTGAACCAACCTGGTGATATGCCTCTAGGAGAACCCAGCTAGTTAGGCCTAAATATGGAGAATATAGGCCAAACAGAAGAAACATAAATAAACCAGGAAGATGACTACCAATCTGGGGACACGATTATTTTAGAACAAAGCCAAGATGAGCAACCAAGCTCGTTAGGAGAAGAGATGATTAACAAAACAATTGATCCTCCTAAAAAGCATAGAGATAAAATTAAAAAGCTTAGGAAGGAACAACAGAGGTTGCGGAAAATAGTAAAAAGGCTCAAACAAAAGATAAGGAAATTATCAGCAGGGAAGGTCCCAGAAAAAACCCCAAAAACAACAAACATAGCAGTTCAAACTGAATTATATGAAACAAAAGCTACAGGGACTCAAACTAATCCCACACTCACTCAACTTGTTAGGGAACAACATGCAATTCTTACAGAAGTAGCTACCCAGACAAAGGCTATATCCTTTTATGACTTATCTACTCAGATAGATGTGATACCCTCCTATAGCATGACTACCTAGACGGAGGCTTGGGACTCCCATAATAAAGGAACATAGACAATAGACATTCCTTCTCATAGAGAGAGTACACAAACAACCATTCAAGCCAAAGATATCATGACGAGCAACGATCCCAGTATATTGACTCTTCAAGAAGATTTAGCATAGGCTCGGCTTGGCATCAAATGGCTTGAGCTAGAAACTGTCTCTCAGCAAAAATACCAAGAATTACAGAGGCAGCTAAGAGACATGAATACATCAGAAAGTGAGATCTTCGACAAATACCAAAAGGCATAAGAAAAAATTGAGAAAACGAAGCTCAGATTAGAGAAGGTCATGAGTCAAACAGACATTATTTGTTCATTCTACACTGATGTCTTGGCATGCAGATCTCCTACCAATAGTTATGCCTTATTTTTTCTAGAAAGATACTTGCAGTTGAAAATCAATGCCGTCAGGGCTGGAAAGCCAATATCATTAAAAACAATTGAGGATTTCATAAACTGTTGGAAACAACATGGGGTAAAATTTGAAAGATTACTTTGTGAATTTTACCTACATAATTTTGTATTAGAGGAAGAAGAAGAAAAGAACCCCAATCCTTTTGTGGGGGATGTGCAATTCCAAGCTTTTATTTCATTCACTGTCAATCAACTGAAATGGTTCAAGGCTCATAACATGTTCCAGAGGCAAGAGCATGGACTAGAGCTTTAGGTCAAAGGTGAACCCAAACACCCGTTTCAAATGCTAGCCAATCACAAAAGTCTGATGAAAAGGGAAGGAGTAATCAAAATTTTGGGGCCTATTCAAAAAGAGATTGTACAGAAGGGAGTAGAATACTTCCTCTCCATTCAGGAAAGCTCCTTGGTTGCAGCCAAGCTCACGTCTATAGTCTCCACTAGTGATGTATAGAATAGAGAGCCATTTAATTATAAAAATTTCAAATTGGCTGCAGAACGCTTTGTCACTTATAGCATTCTCATTTTAAGAGAAGTTCCTTATTGGTTAGCTTGTTGGTTCCACAACCCTATTTTTTGGTATCCTATTAAAGGTTATCGAGCTATATATGAACTTCCTGAAGGACAGACAGGGCACATCTTTGAGCTCTTGGCTAAGAATCATGGTTTAAAACCACTTTACGACATTCCTTCTCCAACTTAGTCTTTGAATGCTCCACATATTGTGTACACCCTTGAAATAAGAAGACTTACCCAGATTGATAATTAATGTGAGGATAATTAGGAGTTTTAAAAGGAACCTTTTATCAACCAACACAATTGAGTTGTTCTGGTACAAGTGGGTTACCATCAAGTACAAAACATACATCATAATGCCAACAGGAAATATAATCATAGCCTCGATGGACAACATCAAATTCAAGAAGGAATGTATCCAAGTCTTCAGAAAAAAGACCATGGAAGTTAGGTAATGTTGTTAAAGTAATAGGTTTCATAGGCACATCACCTATAATTTCTCCCATTGGGAACTTGATCATGGAGGTTGTATGAGCCATGAATATTGTCCAATATTCACTTTGGATCTCAACAGGTTTTGATGGTTCAACAATGTGTAGTTGAGTTTTTCTGATAGCACACCATCGATCAAGTGGTGGAGTTAATTCCCTTAAGCCTCCTTCTTCTTTTGAGCTAGCAATTCTCAATTCCTTGGATGCTCTGATTCCTACTTATTCCTTCTAGGTTTATGTAGAGTCATTTCTCTTGACTTATTCTTCCTTGGGTTCTACTTATGTAGGGCTACTGATTCCTATTTCTTCTTCCCTGAGTTCAACTTCTATTATTGGGGGATGCTCCAATTGCATAACCGACTGTCCTCCAAATTTCTTCTCACATATAACCCTCACAAATTTTCTTAACTATGCCCCACACTTAGCTCTTGGAATGATTTATTTGATATAGGTAATGCTGCCTAAATATTTCCTCCCTATTCTTGGGGGTCTTCCTTTTCCCCTTTTATTTGGATCCCTATTCATGCAATCAAAAAGAAAAAGAAAAACATTCAAACAAATCTAAAGCTCAGGACCTGGAACAAGGTGGAAAATTCCCTTCCTAGGATAACAAAGTGGTCCCTAAAATCAAGAAGAAAAAAGAAAGAGAAACAAACTAACGACAAAATCTAAGCTCAGGACCTGAAAGAGGGTAAAAGATTCCCTTCCTATGACGAGAGATTACTTCCTATAATCAAGAAAGAAAACAAGGAATTGAAACAACCAAAGCAATCTAATGCTTAGGACCTAGAACAGGGTGAAAAATTCCCGTCCCATGATGACAGAGTCATTCCTATATAAAGGAAGGAAATTGAAAACAGCAAACGAAAATCACAGTAAATATGATTCTCAAGACCTGGAAGAAGGTGGTGTAAAACCACACTTAACCAGGACAAGAGAGTGATCATATGGTCAATACTGGTCATGCTTTACGACCTTTGACATCCTCCTTGGAAATGATGCCAAAATGTTGGTGTTTAGATATGAATTATAGAATTCACCCTTCCCCACATTAATTGTCAATCCGAGGCTTGTCTGGCTATTTCAAGGATACCATGCAAAGTCTATGAAGGCCACATTTTCCCTACTGAGCATTGAGAATTCAACCAATAATATAACAATGTGTAATAACAATAAATAAAAACAACAACAATCAAAGTAATAGAAAATTAGGATTCACAGCAACACAGACTTAATGAACCATTACAACAATAAAGAAGTAAGCGTAACAGAAATAAATCTACACACACCACAAATCCAACATTTCCTGATAAGGAGAGTGGGCCCAACTATCCAATCATGGCTATGGAAAAATATTGAAGATTAGTTAATACTCAGAAGGTCAGGATTGCATAAATCAAAAGGAAAATACAAAAGTCCGATGTTATATTCTCAGAACTTTAGTGTCTCTAGCTATCTCTTTTCTTCCTTTGTAACCTTACTTCTACATTTCAATATTACAAGAATGGCATCAATGATTTCTATAGATTACTGCAACTGTCAACCTACAAATACACAATGATCATTTGAGACAAACAAAATACAAAGATAGAAAGTGCATTGGTCCAACATACCCTCATCGATTGAACATCATACAACCAATATCCTAAGATTAGCATTGCCAACTCATCAATAATCATACACCAAATTGTAGCATGTTGATCATCATCCTTTCAAATTTGCAAAGAAATGTGGGTTATGAAGTAGCATAAGCAACTTTCCCCTAGGAATATGCTTCATCGATTAATATTTCCCAAATACATGAAAAATAGATATACCTTTGTTGCTCGAGATACAAATTAACATTGCAAAGACATGAAACAAGTGAAGGAAAGGGATAAAAAGGTGGGTAAAAATAGGCAAATTTAGAAACAAATAGATGGGATAAATGATAAATTAGGAGGTCATTGGTCCTAAGTAATTAAACCTTATTCTAAATCAACTCGTTGATTTTATAATGAGTCTACCACTTGGTTATTCTGCCTTCTGATATGATAGAATTTCACACATTTTAATTTATGAATTTGTAGGAAAATTCAAAGTATCATTGAAGGAATATAGAAAATGCATTGGTCCAACATACCGTCATCGATTGAACATCATACAACCAATATCCTAAGATTTGCATTACCAACTCATTGATAATCATACGCTAAATTGTAGTACATTGATCATCATCCTTTCAAATCTGCAAATAAACTTGGGTTATCAAGTCGCATAAGCAACTTTCCCCTAGGAATATGCTTCATCGATTAACATTTCCCAAATACATGAAAAATAGATATACCTTTGTTCTCGCAACATACATGAAAAATAGATATACCTTTGTTGCTCGAGATACAAATTAACATTGCAAAGACATGAAATAGGTGAAGGAAAGGGATAGAAAGGCAGGTAAAAATTAGGCAAATTTAGAAACAAACAGATGGGATAAATGATAAATTAGGAGATCATTGGTCCTAAGTAATTAAATCTTATTCTAAATCAACTCATTGATTTTCTAATGAGTCTACCACTTGGTTACTCTGCCTTCTGATATGATAGAATTACACACATTTTAATTTATGAATTTGTAGGAAAATTCGAAGTATCAATGAAGTAAGAGCAGTGTTTGGCATCTCTTTAGATTTGACAATTTTTGGAATGACAATTATGGAGTCCCCATAAACTACCAAATGACAGATCCACCTTGTTATTGCTATCTTGAGGCCTTTTCCAAAATACCAAAAAATATTCTTGGTTATTAGTTTCTCTTCCTAAGCCATAGGAAATGGCATGTCTACTTCTTCATTGAGGTGAATGATAACCAATCCCACTCCTACGTCCAGGGAATCTCCATTTGAAGCCCCATATATAGATAAATTCATATATGTATCTATTTTTTTTAAATCAAGCGGCTATGATATTGGAGGCATCTCCAAGCAAAAGGGTATCATCAACAAGCTGACACTGATTAATGCCTTTAACATATGAGCTATGATTAATCATGTTCACTTTCTTTCATGGCTTCCAAATTTTAGCTAAGACTCTCAACCAAATGATAAACAAAAGAGGAGATAAAAATAAAAATAAAAATAAAACCTTTCCTTATTCCTCCAAATGTAACAAAGAAACGCGTTGGTCGTTCATTGACCAGTGGGGCATTCTAAGGTGATCAATACTTGAGCCTCAATCCATTTTCTGAAATATTCACAAAATTCAATTTTTTCAAGAATAATAAATAAGAAAGAGTGATTTACCCGATCAAAATCATTGGCCATTTCCATCTTCATCACCATCCCTACTTCACCTACCTCCTTAATGGACAAAATGATCTCTTGTACCAAAACAATATTTTCAAGAATATTCCTTCATTGTATATAACCCCCTTGGTTTTCTAAAATAAATTAAATGGGTAATTGTTTCAACATATTAGATATAGTTTTCATCAAAACCTTATAGGATGAGTTACATAGAGAAATATGGAAGAAGTGGGAAAAATTCAAAGGATTTGATTCTTTAGGAAAGAGTGCTAAGAAACATGAATTTGTGCTCCCTCCCATTTTTTCTTTTGATGGGTACTATTTAATATTCTGAGCAGATACTTCTTGATAAATAGCCAAAATATTGAAAGAATCTAATAGTAAATAAGCTAGGGCCTAGATCTTTGTCAGGATTTAGTTCCCATACTTCTTCTTATACTTCTTCCTCTTCAATTTATTTGATAAGTGACAAGTAAGAGGAATGTGAAACCACCTTGGGAATATCTCGCAAGAACTCTTGAGCTTGATCCATGGATATTTCTCTATATGCATGGTAGAGGACTTGAAAGTGAGAGAATGCCTCATTCTTGATGTAATGAAAGGAAGTTACTCATGAACTTTTCTCTAGAGAAATTTCTTTTACCTTGTTCCTCAATTTTATTTCCCTAGCTTGCTTATGGAAGAAGGAAGTATTCTAGTCCCCTACTTGAATCCATATACTTCTTGATTTGAATCACCATAGCTATTGTTCTTGCCTTCTTGTAAAATATATTTTCTTAGCAAACTACCTTCCTTTATCAAATTTCTAATTCTCAACATAAGCATCGTCTATCAATCATTGATGTTCTTGTAATTTCTTTACTAACTCATGCCTATTTTTTCTAGGAAGTTGGTACAATTCCTTCAACCATGTCCTTAAAGCCTTTTTGACATTTCTCATTTTTTATTCCCATAGATAGGCTAACGACCCTATTACTAGAATTCTCTAGGATTGTATTATTAGATCCAAAAAACCTTCCACTTGATCCAAGTAGGGTTATGATGAAAATGAATGGGACCAATATTTTCTAGCTATTCTAATTTCAAAATGATTAGACAGTGGTCAAACTCACATTGAGCTCTTATTTAAGAGTAACAATCCATCACTTTCAAAATCCATTTACTACAAATAAGGAACTAATATAATTACATTGCAACGTGATTGCCTCTATATCTATGATTTTTCATCATATACTTCCTTGATTTTGGAAGAACATTGATCAAATCCAAAGTAGCTATCATGCCTTCCATGTGATCCTTAAATTGGTCCCTAACTGTACTTCATCCCAATTTTTTAGTAGCTCTTAGAAATGTGTTGAAGTCACTCCCCATATTGTAGTTATCATGAAAATCCATACTCTTTATTTTTGTGAGAGAGTCCCAAAACTATGCATTCTCATGATACAAAATTGGATGGTAAATATTAATTATTGGAATATTCTCTCTTGTATATTTAAATTCTAGGAGATCCAGTATCCAAAACTCTGTATTCATGATTTCAATCAATTTGAAATGCATACCTAACCATAATATACCTAATTTTTCTAACACGCCTCTAAATATTCGCACCAATCCTTCACAACTATTTGTAAAACAAATTGATGGTTTAAAATATTCCTGCTCTTTAAGCTTGGTTTCTTGCAAAAATAGGTTCTAAGGTTTTTCTTGTCTACCAAGTCTTTTACTGCCAGCGATTTTATGGGTCTCCCTAGGCCCCTTATATTCCATGAGAGAACTTTCATTTGGATAGAGAAATTTTAGATATACCTCCTCCTTCTATGCCTTCTTTTCCTTTACCCCCTTTAACTTTGAGGGTGTCGGTGATCACTAGTTGATTCTCGAACTTCTTGTGTTGCTAAACTTCTTTCTCTAGCACTATTTTTTTGGGCAGTCGACCTTTCTTCCTATTAGTCTTTGTTTCATAACTACCACTCTCATATTCCAAAACTAAATTCTAGGTCATATTGTGGTTGATGACCCTTGCAGTAGAACATCTGTGTATTCTTGCAACAGAAGACTTAGGATGAGACTCTTTTGGAAGATCCATGCACAACTAATTAGGGATAATTTAAGGTGTACTTGCTTTGTGAACTTCTCCTTACTCATATTTTGCATTCTCCTCTTCATCGTTAGATTCTTCTTTATTCAAAAAATGGATTGTACCATCCTACCCTTATCCCTCTTAACCCTAAAGAATGATAAAAGGGTTAGTAAATGTGGATTCTCCATTGTTGGTGCGAGTATTCTATCTCTTTATATATACACATTTTCCTTCATTTCTACCTCTCCATTATGTCTATTATTTCTCTACTGATGGTTCAACTGGTTCAAGAACTTTGTTCTTAAGAACCTTAGAATATTCCCTAGCAAAGTGACCATATTCATGATAATCTTGACATTTAAAGGGGATCTTCTTGTAATATAGGGTCTGTATATAATTCCAATCTGCTAGGGATAAATTGATCTAAGAAGGTGTTGTAGCCACATAAAAACCACCCAAAATGTTTGACCTATCTAAAATTTTGGGTCCCCCATTTGCTCGCCTAAGGCCATTTAAGGACACTCCAGTTATTCACTGGCTAATTCACTATATAGCTTGTTCTTGTCGGACCTTGTTGATGCATTCACTCGTGTAATCATGAAATATATATTGTGTTCTTTTGTCATGCCCCATATTGCGCATCGACCCAAACCTTCCACTAGGGTTTTCGAAGTGTGATGTCTTGCCCAAGACTTCAAATATTTTCCCTATGCCTTTCAATCAATGGTGACACTATGTGTGGGTGGACAAGACCCCAATCTGGCTTTCATTATGATTGGCCATACTAGGTTTTGGAGCGACACCCTAAATTGGCACAAGAATGTTTCCCTGCATGATTTAACCTAGTTCAGATTCCTCTAGAGCTACATTCTCATCAATAGTGTTTGGCATTGTTATAAGAATAATTGAATGTCATGTTTCACCTACTTTCATAATTTGTTCCCCATCCCATCGTGTGCATTAGTGTTTGTAAGTTTTTCACCTTTACGTGCATCTTTGAAGCCCTACTTAGCATTAGTATCTACCCTCCAAATGCATGGTCATGAGAATTTCAAGGAACACGCTCTATGAGTGCATCATCATCTTGGGCATCATGAAATATCAAAGACAAATGCAATTAATAGATCCATGAAAGCACCAGGGTTTTGAGTCGATCTCCAAACTTAAGCGCACTTAATCAAACCATATAATTCATAGCACTTTGATTTTGATAATTTATTGTTTATGCGCATGAAGTGAATTAGTTTATATATTCATTCGTTTCCATGTTCTCGCATGCAAATATCACCATCGAGGGCTAACTTGTATTGATCCCAACTCCTTTTTAGGAAATTGATTGAAGATGCGAGTGGTATACATTGAACTATGCAATAGTGACATTAAGTAGTTCCTTGACCCAACACTACTAAGGCACTCTCAAGATGAACCTCACATACACGTCTAAGGAATCGAATGGAAAAGTGAACTTGACACAAGATACCCTCTTTAATACGTGGATATTATTTAATAGATGTCATGGTGGATTTTTAAATGAATGAATGGTTAATTCTTAGTTTAAACCACCGTAACGCACTCAAAAGTATTGTGGCAGGTTTATTTTTCGAGAAGGGACAATATCCATGTGGTTAGCTACCATGATGGCCAACAAACACCAGAGATTATGTATAAGGGGCAGAGATAACCAAGGGGATGGAAATCATATGTTGTTTAAGGTTTCCATCAAAGGCTCAGGTCAAAGAGAATGTTTTGAACCCAACCACAATGTTTAGATGCCAAGTGGGAGCAGCACCTAGAGCATAAGTAAAAGGTCATGTAGTCCATATGTGATGTGGCTATATTGGTAGTTAACACAAACTATGAGAGAGGATCCTAAAATGTAATCAATGTTAAAATAAGAGGTGTTGAGAACCTTTTAACAACATTTTAAATGGGTTATGATTCAACAACATGTTGCACATATTATTCGCTCGATATGATCATAGTTAACATAACCCTCCAGGAATTTGGATCTCATGGCCGGATGGCATGTCTTGTTTATACATTGAAGTCATGGTTAACTTGATCCTTCAAGTGTTTGGATCTCATGGTAGGATGGTTATGCTAGAACAATGCATATACAAATATGCACGAAAGGTATAAGGAGTAGTGTTGTTCAGTATTTCGCGGGATAAGCCAATGCGACCTATTAAAGGCGAATACCACCATTTGTTGTGCAAACACTGACTACTGAGATGGAATTGGTGTCATTTGTCAAGGCCATAAGTCACAGTTTTCTTTATCAACCTCTTAAGATGGAGAATCACACTCTAAGAGTATACACGGAATGCGACCTCTTATGAAGTGTGATTGTATGACCCCTAGGAAGATGCACCCCCACAAAAGTCATGACATTCCAATCCACGAGTAGCCAAAGGGGATGATTTTCATTGCAGTTTGACCATGCGACTTCTCTAGTAGTTGCTAAACTCCAGAATCAAACCTCTGATAAATTGACAAAGGCTGCTAAATCCAACATTCTATCACTCCTCTCTCACACCTCACAAATACATATACAATCCATGTCAGTTTGAGTGAAATATTTGCACATTGAAATACATTAGTGCAAGTAAGAAAAGGGAAAAACTAACACGTAGTCCAGGGATACAATGGATGACTTCAAGTTTTCAAACCAACATTAGTGACCAAGAAATGTTTTTTCAAAGCCTGAAGATCGCTAATTCACATCTTAAGAGTCTCAGCAGGAAATGCGACAAAATTCACTGCCACTAAGCAACCTCTGGGAGGTCACACTTCTAGTTGGTTCAGTCAATCGCATTCCAATGCCTTAGGCCAGATCACAGAGAATGTGACCAACCTTGCTATCCAACTACGTGACATTCAGTAAGTCACACTCCTGCATAGGTCACGAGGTCGCATTTTTGGGCCTCGCTAAAAGCATATAGAAAGTGTGACTCCCCTCAAATGCGACTCTACAACCTCTCCCAAGTCGCCTAGTCACAAAATCGCTCCCGAAGCAGCTAGGGATTGGTGTGACTCCTCATTTCCTATGGCCAACATGACCTACATGTTAATGGATCCATTGCATGAAAGGATGCAAGAGTGGGCACCATGAAAATGAAAGGAATAAAAATAATGATTGTGACCAAGTGAAGTTTTTGGTATGGTGGTCGAATCTTAAGAGATTTCTATTTTCAAATCACGTGATTTGAAAATTTCATATTTGATTCAATGATCTTCTTTGTGGATCAAACAACTCGTTTTGATGCAAAATAAAGTTAGAGACGAAACCATAAGATATTCCTCTTTGAGGTAACTACGGAAATGGTAGCAATCAAGTAAACCTGAAGCACCACAAGATTGGATAGGCAATAGATATGAGACTCAATTTTGAAGGGACCTACACTCAAGGTTGCGATGGTAATTTTACCTCCCAACTACAATTGGGAAATATCGAAGTGTATTAAGAGGATTGAGAAGTTTGAAGCAAAGCATAAAGCATTGCGATTTCTAGAGGACTCCCTTATATACTCCCTCATGATTTGAGATATTTTAGAGGCATTCACGTAGGTGGATGAGCACTTTGTACTTAGGGATGTTTCCTATGGAACATGTGTGTTGATGATTATTCAACCACAACACTCTGGTATGATTTTCTCATTCACTAATATTACTACCCAAAATTCAATCATATTGAACAACATGATTAATTGACTAATTACTGCACCTGGGAGGTCCATTATATTGGTCCAAATGCTCCAACAATCAAACTATCATGTACACACACATTGAGTAAGAGAAGAAATCGAAACAACAAAAGGGTGCCTCATGTAGCCTCACCAGATTTGGCAAAACCACTTGCCCCAGTAACACCATATGGCATGAGAAAGAATACTGTGATCTTGGTGAAGAATGTTGGGGTTTTCTCCAGAAGCTCTAGACCTAGGGTTTGAGCTAACAGGAAAACTAACTCCATGTACTCTCTCAAGATGTTGTGTCAATGGAAGGAGAAATGTTAAGAAAACACTCGACAACTGAACACTACTACAGATCCACTAAGAGAGACCTCTACATCATGTCACAAACGTGGGAGTGGGAAGTTATTAAATAAGTTATTGTGCCATTGGCTCTGCAAAGAAGTGGAGCTACATTCAACACTCGCTCCATAGTGGGTCCATGGACAAAATATTGATTTAAGAAGCATAGTAAAACCATACAAAGTGCACACTCTCTGATAATGTTATGTGGGTCCAAATTAATCCTTTTTCTAACAGTCAATTCCTTATGTTTAAGGTATTTCTCTCTGTAAATGTGTGTGACCCATGTCATTTTCTTGCAGGTGAAAGGAGGGAAGCAAGGGTTAATGAATGTGGAGAAATTTGGGTTGTGACGATATAGAAACTTGATTCACTCAAGCTCTTAAAAATCTAATGGCCCTGAAAGAAACACAACATCAGAGAATGGATAAGGCAAAGCCCACAGGTAGAAATATATCTAAGGAAGTGTTGCAACCTCAAAATTCTTCTGCCAAAACATGGTGGATAACCACCTGGTATAGACCTTAAGATAGATCCTTTTCCATTTTAAGTGGTGGCTCTGACTAGGGATAATGGGACCAGTTTCCCATTGTGGGTTTTAAGAAGGGTGTGGATGGTTCATGAGTGTTTGCAATAGAATAATGATAATCTAAATGACCTATTCTATGATGCAATTTCTCTAACTAACTTACTCTAATATAAACCCGGGTATTCTTGTGTGGTATGCAATCTAAAAAGATATATGTTTAACATGTGATAATAAAGATTGAACACAACTAAACAGAGATGATAATGCAAAATATAATTCCTTTGACTAAATATTTAGTTAAATGAATTTATGAAATATATCGCATATATGATGATTTATATATGAAAATCACAATTTCAGTTAAGCATCAAACAAAAGTACAATTAATGCTTTAACGGAAACAATAAATCTCACATATAATTCATGAAAGTAAAGTTTTTCCACTAATTAAATGTAAATATAATCAAGCATACAAGATAATAGTACCACATGTGTGAAGTCCTGCTCATTTGACAAATGAAATAGAACAACTTCTTTCTTCAAATCCAATTCTCTCGAGAATACAAAATTGCATCAACAAAGGAAGGTAGTCGGATATCTAAAAGAAAAAATCATGTCCAATAATTTCACCAAACATTCATAAACTTACAATAGTTCATTCTTTGCAAACGTTTTTGATAAATTTCTAGACCCTTCTCTAAATGCATGAGAAGGTATAAATACTATTCTAACTAATGTGGAAAAATAGATTATACAAAATTTGAGGAGGTTTCAAACAACCTTCTTCCTAACTAGGTAACTAACTCCAAAAATAAACAAAGGTTAAATCAATAGAACTAAGAGGATGAATTGTTGTTTGCTAGCTTGTCCTTTAAATCATAAATATCGGTCATCAGATGAATTTGAGGAGGTGCTCCAAAATGTGTCCTGAGTTTTCCTATGAAGATCGCATTGGTGAGTGGTGGCAGCATCCATTGAGTCATATGAAGGGAACAATTCAAAGTCATAATCTCGTTGTGTGGCTTAACAAGATACTGCTCATATGACTCCCACTTGGTCATGATCAGTTTTGTAATTGCCTCTCTTTAAATCCCTGCTCTTTCTTGCCAACTTTATACAAAGCATTTAAATCAGGCATTTCTTTCATATTGCCTTCTTTAATGATATTAGTGGTGAAGAAGATGTGATTCACTGCCTTAATGATATTCTTTGATACCTCAGCTACCCTTGTGACTTCTATCTTGGCTTGTTTGATTCTCACATCCCAATCTATGAAGAGAATGTCTTTATGAATTTCCTCAATCTCAGGTAGAATTGCTTTCCTTCCATCTTCTGTTTCCTGCCATTCGATGAACTCAGAGACTTTGGTGTTTAAATTGTTAAACTCCATTCTCTCATTGATTGTCTTATCTGTCAGTTGGTCGCTAGTATTTAAATAGGGAGTAATGTGTGACATCTTCTAGCAGAAATACTCCTGTTGTTTCACCACAAGGGAATTTAATTCCAGGACCTCTTTAATAAACTCCTCAGTAGTGGGAACATCCTTGTATCTTTCCATGGATTGCTGCACTTTTTGGAGTTGTATGTTTTTGGTCGATATATCGGCTTCATGGCTTATTTTCAGGACCTCCATGTCTTGCTGCAATTCTGCGAGCTACTCAGCCACCTGTCTGTTTGCACTTGATTTCTCTATCTCAAGCTCTTGTTTGAGCTGTGCAATCCTCTCCTATTTTTCCCTTAGTAAAGTAGAGACCTAAGTAGCCTTGTCCATAGTGGACGATGCATACGCTCCCATGAACTGTGATAGTCTAGTCAAGTTCTCAGCTAGATTGAAAGGAATGTCCTTCCAAACAATGTCCAACGGCTCATTTTTAGGTCGGAATTTGGGTGTATCTAACCTTCTCCTTTTTCTCTGCCTTCTAACTATAGCCTTGTGGAGAGGGATATAGAACACATCAAGGGGAGGTATTTTAATTACTTTCAGAACAATTTGTGATGTGGGCAGAGCAGGGATAATTTCAGTATGTTGGGACGATGTCACTTGCTCCTCCATATGTGTGGAATGTTCACCGATAGACTTGGGCTCTGTATTTGTATGAATAGGCAGAGGAGTTTTACATTCCTCTATTTCTTAGGTATTTGTGGCTTTGGAAGTACCTTGCAATTTCTGATTAAACTGATCCCACTCTTGCTCCAAAGTACTGCCTCTGGCCTCTAAACTGATCTTTGTAGTCGGGGTACTCATAACTTGTTTCTCCGCTAGCTTCCTACTGGACTCAGCTGTGTTGTCTGCATATTGGGGTTTCCCTGTCTCTCGTGTCTTCTTAGTGTTTACATGAGAGTCTACTTGAGAGCTAGGACCTCCACTATCAATAGTGACACTTGGTGTAGACTTATCCTTGGGCTTTAATAGATGCATTGGGATCACCCGGATCCTCTCATCTCTGAATTCCTAAAATATTTGAAAATATTTAGGTTTCAGATTTGCCTTTGCCCATTCAAACGCTTGTTCGAAGATATGGTTGACTGTAACAAATCCTCAAAACAATTATCCTCATGGTATTATCGCTTGAGTTTTACTCCAGTAGTGACATTATATGCAACTTTATTTGGATCAAATTGCCTCTTAGGCAACGTATTAATCCTCGGGGCTTCCATATGTGTTGATTCCTTAATGGCATGAATAAAATTCACTAAAGCAAAAGAACCGCATTTGACAAGGAAAGTGGGCCATAATGACTTCTTGTCATCTTTGAGAAATTTAGTCAGGTCCGTTGCCATAGTCTAGTAGGAAATCTCTCTTGCTAATAACTTATCATAAACATATAAAGGAACGACGTGTTGATTAGTTGTGCTACCAAAAATCCTAATGTAGGTGAACCATTCTTCAATGAAATACTTGCTGATAGTAAGCAAGTCTGTTGCGGCTTGTTGGGAAAACCTTGGGGCTTTCTTATTGAAAATTATTTGATGTAGGGGAAACACAACATCATGAAATATCTTATATAAGTGAGGTATGTAATGTGATTCCCATATTTGTTTATGACTGAGATGGATTGGGTAGGGATCTTGTAAGGTCCATTTCCAACCCATGGTTCGAAATGTCGTGCAAAAATAGAGAGCATCCATAATGTAGGCACTAAACTAGAAGGGAGGGAGGTTATTTGAAGAGGAGGCTTTTGTCTGTCAATATTCGGTAATGGTGGTGGCTAGGTTTTCAAATAGGATGGAAGGCCAATTCATGATATAGGAATTAATGCAGGCAATTAGAGGAATCCATTCTATTGAAAACTTAGTATTATTTGGTAGCCCATACAATCTACATAACATGGTTGCTACATAGTTGTATGGGTTTTCCAAAGAGGCTATAGCATACATATATAATTTTTCATATTTGAATTTGTTGTCCAATACTCTCCAACCTTGAATTAGCTTGAAGGGGTCTAGGTTCTTCTTTGTGAATTTAGCCACAAATGTGTTGTCATAGATATCCTGCGGGTCAAGTATGTTTTACATTTTATTCAAGCCCTTTGCTCTGAACGATCTTATGAGCTCCATTCTTGAATTGTTGATCTACCTTTCTTCAATGATAAGGTTTTCGATCACCCACCTAATAATATCTATGCATGGGAGGATTTGAGCTCTTGCTCCTATCCTATGAATGAAAGAACAGGAAGCATCTCTACATTGAAGTCCTCAAGGCCTTGTTGAGTCAATTATTGCTCTCGTAACAATGATTTTAGGATGCTCATCCTCCAGCCTATTGTAAATCACTTCCCAAGCTATTGTGCCTTTGGCAGCATCACAAATTGTATCAGTGAAGATAGGAGCCATCTTTGTAAACTTAGATTCAACAATGGTCTGCCTGCTCTATTTGTGCATCACCTTTCTTAGTGACATGTCTTTTGTATCTTGCCCGAAATAGATAAGATATATCAGTGAAGACGATATCAGGTAATTAATATTGAAAGCTTCTCCGAAATGACTTTGGATTGTGAGAAAGGTTTAATGAGATACTCAATTGTAACTACCCATAACCTGGAAAATGATTATCCTTCCTCGGGCCGCTAAATATTTATTAACCTATCGACTTGTTTGTTTTGGTATTCAAAATGTAATTATTTGACATGTTTTACCTCTATTAATCATGCATTACAATCTTTAAAGGGATATAGTATAGTGCTAGTAGATGCATTAAGCGAAATGTGATTACGGATAACGCAATATCGTATTTCGCAAATCACTGAAGGACATTCTAATGGCATGGTTAAGATTCCTTCAAACTCTGCAAAATGTGAAATGTGATTTCGAAATGACAACGTGTTGTTATCGGGTTATCACAGCAGGAGACCTAATCACAGATCACAACTTTTTAAAGGTGTTTTAAGATAGTCATATGAAAATGTGTGATTTGTGATTGGCAATGTGAATTTCATCCTTAGTTCGTTTTGCAAGGTTTTGCTAGGTATTTTCTTAGATTTAGCTATTATTATCCTAAGCCTAAAAATTTAAAATGGTCCCCATTTATAACTCTAACCTTAGCTATTGTTATTTATAAATGGAAGGGTTGTTTCAGAGTACAACAATTGGCAATTCACTTGGGATAACTAGTTATCTCTAAGTAGTTTTCTGAAATTTCTAGAAACTTTTAAAGTAATTAGAGTTATAAGAATAATGATTACATGAGTTATAATATAAACAAAATTTCTCCGGAATCATCATTACTTTCTCAATTTATTTACTTAATTACTTTACTCTTGTAATGATAGACGTATAAACATTCACATCAGCCAATAAAAAGGTTTAAAGTAATATAGCAGGTGCCTTTTGCATATTAGTTTTTTGGTGTTTACTCATTTATGACAGGTAGAGCCTCCGCTTCCAGAAGACGTTCATAGCCTCCACACAGTTATCTTTTAACCAACAATGATTCATTGTCCCATCTGTAAGAATTCTCAAATTTCAAAATGATATTCACTTGGATTGAATATCACTTGGACCTTGTCCCTTTTTTCCTTTTTGGATGTAGCCTTTTTCTTTTTTGGTTTCTTAAAAGACATTATCTAGGTGTGATAACCTACTAGTGAAAATGCCATTCACTGATTGTAACTAAACTGAACAAGATAGCTCTTGATGAGACCCATTTTGTTCTCATCGAGGAGATCATTAGCTATTACCCCGTTTGATATGCAGTGTTGGTAATATCAATTTAATCACTTCCCTATGTACATGGTAAATAAAGAAACTCTACAACAAAGCTAAAAGTTTAACGATAGAAACCATCTCTACTAAGAACACAAAGAAAATTTATGTTTTCGGCCTCTATATAGAAGAGAGAGACTTTATTGGCAGCTTGATAGTCAACAACAGGGGCATTCAAACAACAAACAATGATAGCTACCATCCCATCACCCTTAATCATAGTTGGAAAATTAGAGTCAAACAAGAAGAATTCTCAAAATGGCTCTGAAACAGCAATTCCCATACCCTCTTCTTCAATGGTGCCTCTAAATCCAATCCTGGAGCGGCAGGTGTAGGTGGAGTCATTTATAATCCCAGCAGTAATATCATAGCCACCTTTGAGTGGGGATTGGGACCTCTATCTAACAACAGGGCAGAAGTGCTTGCTCTCTACCAAGGAATAAATCAACTTCAAAAGCTTGGTATCAGCAAAGTGATGGTTTTTGGAGACTTTGCCACTATTATTAGTCTCATGATCAGCAATCGTAAGGCTTCCAATATCTTCATCCAACAAACAATAAGCAGATACCAAACTCTAAACCACCAAAACTGGGATCTATGTTTTTACCATGTGCTATGTGCCTTCAACAAAGAAGTTGATAAATGTGTCAACAAAGCATGTAGCAGATCCAAAGGGAATCTCCTATGCAACAATTTAGAATCCCAACATCATTTACCTTGACTTTTCTCCTCATGGCATGTGATAGTATATCTGAATCCAATCTCTACAGCAAATTCAAGAAATATCCTACCAGGATCCAGCACCATTCCCTCTCTGCCAAATCTCTGTCAGCGATTTTATCTTTGTCATTCAATCTTGCCACCAACCCCGAGCTCTCGATCTCAGGTTGATCCCATGTCTCCCGTAATGTTTCGCTTCTCCCCCTCATGACTTTGTCTAGCCTATCCTATGGTCTGCTCTCCTTAAATCCGACCCTCCTTCCTCAATTCAGTGTTCAAAAGTTGTGGTCTCAATCCCCTATGCATTTTCTTAGTCCCCTGTTCAGTAACTTTCCCCAACTCTCTGACGCTTCCTCCCTCACTTCCCTTCCCTGTTGCTCCTCTACTCCTTTCTGCCATGTTCTCTGCAGCGCAAAACATTCTCACCTTCCTTTATTATCCCCGATAGAGTATCTCCCTCTCTATCCTGATCCACAAAGTGCTACTAGTCCCGACCCTATTACTGTTTCAAGCTCTGAATTAGTCTTTTTCTTTTCTAGCAGGCCCTGTTTGTTCACTCAGAGCAACAAGACAAAACTCAGGACTCAAATAATGGCACGAATTGAAGATTGCCTACACTGTGCAGGCCTCTAGGCGGAGTTGGAACAGATTAGAATGCACCAAAGAATTCTAGACTCCAAAATCGACTCGCATGCCTGGATGACCAGCAAAAAATGCAAGGAAGACCTCAATCTCTTCCTCCACAGGGTCTCCTTGCTCCAGGAATAGTTCAACAAACTATCCAACTGATGCAGCCATGCTCAAGAATCAATTGGCATCCTCAAATACATGTTGGGGAAACATAATGTGCCCAACACTATCTCATCAAGCTTCAAGAATGCTGAAGTTGACAGCAAGTCAGATGAATCAATAGCTCACCAGATTATCCATATCAACATAGACTAAGATGTATTGCAGATTCTGTTTACTATTATCTCAATTTGTTAGAATCTACACTTTCTCTTGTTTTCCACAAGCCGGAAATGACAAAAGCTTAGGAGAATTTTGTTTCGCAAACCACCTTCTTGCATCACCTACGGGCCTCAAAATATTGTATCTCAGGAGCTTAGTGTCCCAAATCTTTTTTGGAATATAGATAGCAACTAACTATGTTAAAAAAAAGAAAAAGAAAAAATCTCATAATGAGACCTTTTATCTTCTAAGTTTATATATTTTAGAATTACACTCTGAAAAAGGAAAATTTTAACAGATCGGTGAATCATTGGCTGTTTTGAGAGTTTTTGGTGATAATGATAGAGTTTTTTTTTTAAGATATTGATCTGCAGAAAGTCCTTACTAGGTTAAATATTCTTTCCTTGACTAATAACAAGACCTCCATATTCTATAAAGATAAGAGTTTGTTCGTAGAATAAATGTTTTAAGCAAGATCAAGTTTTTCCAAAGAAATCAAGTTTATTTTAGTACTCAAATGCCCTAATTATCCCTTTTAACCCTTACTTTCTTATAAAAGCGAAAAAATAGAAATGTTATCAAGGATTTTCTTTTGAAAAGCCAAAAATAAATACTAGATAACCATTACTTTCCTAAAAAGCAATAGGTTACAAAATTGGAAGAGGTTATCTCCTAGGAAAAGTATTTTTTCAAAATTTGCCCATTAACGGGCAAAGAATCCTCCTTCCTTGACAAGTCTTGTAAAGAAACGTTGATTGTCCAATTTTTTCAATGATTTGAAAAGGGCCAAGCCATAGTCTTTGGAATTTGGTGTGTCTACCTTTCTTCCTATGTGCTTTGTTCCATTTCAGAACTAAGTCACCTAGTTCAAGAGTTTTTGGACTGGCAAAAGTTGTGTAAAAATAAGCTTTGACTAATTGTTGATGATGGAAGTGGGTTGCTTTAGCCTTTTCTCTTTCTTCTTCAAGCTTGAGAATTTGAGATTGTCTAGCATGGAGAGAATATTAAGGGTTTTCATTGATGAATTCTACTCAGGAAAGAAATGGTATTGCTACATTTGTGGGAAGAACAACTTCTTTTCCATCAACTAAAGGAAAAGGTGAAGAACCAATAGAGGCTTTTTGAGTAATCTTGTGTGCCCATAGAGGAAATGTTAATGCTTTGTGCCAATTCCTATGATTTTGATCAAAAGTCCTTTTGATAATTATGATGAGGTTCTTGTTTGTTGATTATGATAATCCATTACCTTCAGGATAATAATTGGTTGAATATTTAAACTTGAAACCTCGCTTAAGAAAAAATTCTACAATTGTATTTCTAGAAAAGTAAGACCAAACCTGGAAATTATGTATTGATTAATGAAGTCTGTGATGTTTTTTGTATTATCTATCTTTAATGGGACAACTTCTACCAACTTTGTAAAATAATCAGTAGATGTAAGGATGTACCTATGTTGTTTGGAAGAGTTAGGAGCAATCTCACTAATTATGTCTAATCCCCATTATTCGAATGGTTGTTGGATGTTAACTGGTGGTAAAGTGAATGTCAGATTTCTTTCTCTTCCAGTTGTGGTTTGACATGTTTTCCACTTCCTTGCATA
Source organism: Pinus taeda (assembly GCA_000404065.3). Classification (NCBI taxonomy): domain Eukaryota; kingdom Viridiplantae; phylum Streptophyta; class Pinopsida; order Pinales; family Pinaceae; genus Pinus; species Pinus taeda. The sequence goes on along the minus strand of APFE031619520.1, from coordinate 104,329 downwards.
TTCATGTGCATATTTAAATACCGTTGGCCAATAATATCCTGCATGCAATATTTTGTGAGCTATGGTATTTCCTCCAAAATGTCCTTTAACTGGTCCATCATGTAATTCATGCATGACCTTTTCGGCTTCAGGTTTCTCTAGGCATCTTAGCAATACTGGATCATAATTTTTTCGAAAGAATAAATCATTGAATAGTTCATACTAATTTGATTTCAATCTTAAATCTTGCTTAGTTTTATAATTAAGATGCATAGGAACATATCTGTTTCTTAAATAAAATTTTAAATCAGCATATTTTGATTGCGTATCATTGAGGCTTACCTATTATATTTGTACTTCATTACCTTGATATTCTTCTGGTGGTAATTGGGAAGCTCCTGTTAACATCCTGCAAAAACCTTGGCCCTTGACAATTTTAGTCGACCGGATTTCTACATCGTATTCTTGGAGTGCAGTTACCCAATTAGCTCTTTTCTCTCCTACTTCTCTTTGGATCAATAATTGTCTTACTCTAGGGTAGGGTACAACTATCTATATATGGGTTTTAAGAAGAAAAGGTATGAAACATTTCAAAGTTTTAAAAACATAAAATTCTTGTTTCTTGACAGTCGAATAATTTAATTTGGTGCCTTGCAAGTTAGAACTAAAGAAGGAGATGGGTGCCTCGATATTTTAATCATTCAGCTTTGTCAAAATTGTTGCATATGATGTATCTAATGAAAAATTATATAATACAAAAGATTTGAGAAATTTAGGGGTTGTCAATGAAGGAGCATTAATAATGGATCTTTTAATCAACTCAAATTACTCTCTTTCATACTTGTTCCATTTGAAAACTGCATTTTTTCTTATCATTGCTTGAAGGAGTAGGACAATTTGTGAAAAATCTCGGCCAAATATTTTTACAAATTTATTTGGCCTAGGAACGATTGCATGGTTTTTTTGTTGTGTGGGAGGGAAATATTTTAAATCTCTTGGACCCTATCAGGATCAACGTAAATTCATTTCTTGGATAACATAAACCCAAGGATTTTTTCTTCTCGTAAAGAAAAATAAGATTTTTTGGGATTTAAGGAAATGCCATATTTCTTGGATCTTTCGATAATGTGCTTTAGGTCGCTTAAGTGGTTGTTCCTATCCTTAGGATAGACTATGATGTCATCCAAGGAAATAACAATTGATTTATTAATTAGACCTCTGAAGGAAATGTCCATAGCCCATTGAAAAGTGGCGCTAGGATTAATGAGTCCAAAAGGCATCTTCTGATAGGCATATGTTCCCCACTTGGTCCTAAATGTTGTTTTTAATCTATCATCTGGATGCACAAGAATTTGATTATATCCTAATGATCCATATAGAAAAGACATTAATTCAAAACCTGCAACTCAATGCAATATCTATTCCATAGTAGGAAAAGGAAAATTATCTTTCTCACAAGCTTTATTCAGGTTTCTAAAATCAATACAAATCCTAATATCACCATTATTTTTCCTTACGAGTACCATATTTGATACTCATGTAGAATGTCTAACAGGGAAGATTTTTTTGGCCTTCAAAAGCTTGTTCAATTCAGATTTTATTTGATTCTCAAGGTTTGGGTGAATTTTGTGAAGCTTCTGTTCAACTGGCTTTTAATTTGAAGTCATAGGTATGGTATGTTGAATTATAGAGGTATCATAGGTCATGGGATGTGCGTAATCCCAAGGAAATATGCCTTTATAAACTAATGAATTATTTTCTTTCTTTAGATGATAGGCCAAGATCTAGGTTTACATTTTGAGGTTTTTCATTTGACCCTAGGTTCACTAGTCCAAATCTCAAAGTAGAACTTTATGTTTTGGAGTTAGTGATTTTCTTGAACCTATCCTTTAGATCATAAAGTTCTTCCATATTAACCACATACTTTGGGATTGGGTTTTGATCATGATTATATTTGATTGCTAGATCATGCTCGTGTTCATCTATGATTTGTTCTTCATACGACCCTTTTGATGTAAGGAAATTAACTATATCTCCATCGTTGTTCAATACTCTCCAATTTGTTACATTTTCAAGAATAGATGGCCTAAATATTAACTCTATTGAAAATTTGTCTTGAATAAAGTTTTTTGAGAGTATAAGCCTGGATGCCACATTAGTAAGTAAGTTAGCACTTGCGTTTTGTAGTCTAGGGACTAAAGATATGTTGAAAGCAGAAAAATAAGAAGTTAATTTCTGAGCTAAAGATTGATAGTGTTTAAGGTGCCTAGAGACACAATGGATTGTATTTCTCACATGTTTCACAATTATTTCAGAATTTCCATAGACTTGCAGGTCTTTGACATTAATACCAATGCCTTTATACAATACTTGGATCAGTGCTTCATATTCAACGATATTATTAGTGCACTAGAATTCAAGTCTACAGGCTAGCATGGTTTTCTCTCCTTGTCGATAGATCAAAATGCATCCTGCACCTGTACTATCTTCTGATTTAAAACCTTCAAAATATGTAGTCCAAAATAGAGAGTCATTAGAAACTTTATCCACTAAATTTATCCATTTTGAAGCATTTGTTTGTGAAAAAAATTCGATTTGAGAAACTAGAAAGTTATCTAAAAAGGGAGACCTCTAAGCATTAAAGGATCCTAAAGCGGACTCAACTGAGTAATTTCCAATGATATTATTAGTGAAGGCAATAGGTTCATTTCTTCCCTCGAGGTCAGTGACTGTATATTTCTTGAATTTCTCTTGATATACCTTGATTTGGTTTGGTTTACCATTGTGTGGCAACCAGATGTGCAACCAATCAATTGTGAAATAACCGTGCAACTTTTCAGACCAATCCCTACTGAGAATAAAACCATAAAATTCAAGGATATCAGCCACAAAAATATCAATTATTTTTTAAACTTTTGGATTAGAGGAAAGCCTAATTAAAACCGATGTTATTTCTCCAAGCATCTCTACTTTTGTCCTATCTAATTTAACTATGTGTACTGCAGATTTTTGAGGTGTAATGTTCAATTTGGCACACACAGCTCTTAACATTATATTTGAGGAGGCTCTTGAATCAACAAGGAATTTGTGAACATTCCTGTTGAAAGTTTCATAAGTGAGAAGAAATGGAGGAACATGTGAAGCAAACCTATCACCAATCACAACTAGATCTAAAGGATCTATGTTGTTTGAGGATGAGGGAGGTTTTTGCATATCGTAGGCAGCCTGAGTAACTATGACAGATGGTAGGGGAGATACTAGAACTTCTTGCAACTATCCTAATAGAATTATATGTTGTTGCTTGAGTTTAGGGAGCTCCTGCAATGAGATGTTAGCTCTAGCCTTCTTCATGTCTTCCACTATATTTTGTTCAATTGTACCTGAGATTACCAATCTTTTTGAGGCATTTGGAGAATCTGGAGGAATAGGATCAGTTTGGTTGGTCTTAGATTTCTTAGCTATTGTTTTCTCCTTTGCAGGATTAGCAACTTTTTGCTTTGGATTTGTGATAGACATGTCAGGAGAGTTTTTACTTAGTCACTAGCATTGCTTATGCCTCTTCTTGAGTTGGGACGATAAAATCCAACATCCCATATAGTTCAATTTCTTCTTCCATTTCATCTTCCTCTTCGTTTGGTGAATGTTCTTCTGCTTCTTTGTCAGACTTAGCATTTGAAATGGTGTTTGGGGGTTGTGATCTAGAAGAAGGGTTCATTTTGAATGATCAAAAGGGTTTCTGTGGAGCAAAGGGTTCTGCAATCTGTTTTTTAATTTTGACCATTTCGTTAGACATTGTTTTTAACACTTTTTGAATGCCTTCAAGATCAAAATGGTCCTTTGAAGCTTTCTTCTTAGATTCATCCTTAAATGTTACTTTCTTTAACTTTGTTTCATCTATGTTTTATCTCTTTTCCAAACCTATGATTCTTCTTTCTACAGACAGGGCTTGTTTCATGTTTTATACAAGGGTAGCCTTATTGGCTATATCTAAAAAAATCACAATATTGGATGGAAGAGATGATATATAACATTCTATTTTTACATCTACAAGAGGTTTAGATGCAGATGGGATTTTATTTACCAATTTGTTAAATTTGGAGTTGAAATCTTTGATCTTTTCATCTGGATTAGCTTTCAAATTAGAAAGATCATTGATCAAGGATGCTATGGTCCTATCATCACCAAATTTTGTAAGAAATACTTCCTAAAAAGTATCCCAGACTCTAATTGAACTTGCTGGGAGGAAAAATACCAAGACATAATAGATCCTTGCAAAGTATAAGGAAACAATCTCATTACAACATCTTCATGTGCAACCCCATTGAGATTCATGGCTAACATAAAATTATTTAGATGTTCTTCAGCCGAGAGAGCATCGTCAGGATTATACTTAGGCAACCATCTTTCTGGGTTTGCTGTGAGTGCATTTGGATTTGCAACTAGGACAACACCAGGATTTGTCCAAGGTTGATTGGCCATAGCTTAAGACGTGAACTAAGAAGATGGGAAGGTCGGTCTAGAAGTAGGTATATATGGCGAAGAACTTACTACTGGATTAGTACTATAAATTGTAGTACTAATTGGAGAAGTGAATAGTTGAGAAGTTGTGGATTGAGTAGAAGTGGATGGGGAAGTAAATGGATGGAAAGGTGATGTGGTCTCACTAGTATCTGGTTCACGTGTTGATGAAGTGACTTTCCTTCATCATGGAGGAACGGGGAACTCGAAAGGGGTAACCCCAAGTCTTTCACTTTGCATTCTAGTCAATACAACAGTTTGTTGTAATAAGGAGGTAACACTTTCTTCAGACACTTCGGGTCTCTCTTGTTTCTCAGTAGAAATGGATGTCTATTCCAATTTCTATATCAAAGAATGAACTTTGGAGACTCGAGAGTGTCATCTAGAGAGGGTGGTTGCCTTACTACTTCAAAAGATGAGGGAGATGTTTCTACAACTTCAAACTTCCGATTAGGAGATTCTGAACAAGTTTCAGAAGGAGTAGAAATGGTGGAGGCATTTTGACTCTTATGAATGGTTTTCAAATGATATTTAGGTTTATATTCCATTCATAGTTGAATTCCCTCCTTCTAGCACCAAAATTTTGTGGCCTCAGAATTCTACTGCTAAAATATGGGGGAAAACCACCCAGTCCAATCCTTAAGACAACTCCATTTGCATTTAAAGTGGTGGTTCCAACTCGAGATAATGGGACCAATTTCCCAGTCTGGGTTCTAAGATGGGAATGGGTGGTTCAAGAGTGTTTGCAATAGAATAATGATAATCCTTAGAATTCTGCTACCAAAACATGGGCGATAACCACTTGGTCCAGACCTTAAGACAACTCCTTTTCCATTTAAAGTGGTGGCTCCAACTCGAGATAATGGGACTAGTTTCCCAGTGTGGGTTCTAATATGGGAGTGGGTGGTTCATGATTGTTTGCAATAGAATAATGATAATCTAAGTGACCTATTATATGATGCAATTTCTCTAACAAACTTATTCTAATATAAACTTGGGTATTTGTGTGTGATATGCGATCTGCAAAGATATCTATTTAACATGTGATAATAAAGATTGAACCCAACTAAATAGAGATGATAACGTAAAAGATAATTCCTTTGACTAAATAGTTAGTAAAAAGAATTTATGAAATATATCACATATATGATGAGTTATATATGAAAATCACAATTTCAGTTAGGTATCATACAAAAGTGCAATTAACGCTTTAATAGAAACAATAAATCTCACATATAATTCATGAAAGTAAGGTTTCTCCACTAATTAGATGTAAACAAAACCATGCATACAAGATAATAATACCATATGTGTGAAGTCCTGCTCATTTGACAAATGACATAGACTAACTTCTTTCTTCAAATCAAATTGTCTCCCAAGAATATAAAAGTGAATCAACAAAGGAAGGTAGTTTGATATGTAAAAGAAACGATCATGCTCCATAATTTCACCAAAGCATTCACAAACTTACAATAGTGCATTCTTTGCAAATGTTTTTAATAAAATTTTGGACCCTTCTCTAAATGCATCAGAAGGGTATAAATACTATTCTCACTAACATGAAGAAATAGATTATACAAAAATTTAGGAGGTTTCAAACAACATTCCTCCTAACTAGGTAACTAAGTCCAAAAATAAACAGAGGTTAAATAAAAGAAACTAAGAGGACAACTTGTTGTCTACCAGCTTGTCATTTAAATCACAAATATCAGTCATTGATTGAATTTGAGGAGGTGCCCCAAAATGTGTCCTAATATGTCCTGTGAAGATCGCATCGTGGCAGCATCCGTTAAGTCATATGAAGGAAATAGTTGAGATTCATAATCTAGTTGTGTGTCTTAACAAGATACTACCAATACGAATCCCAGTTGGTCATGATTAGTTTTGTAATTACCTCTCTTTGACACCCCACCCTTTCTTGTCAGCCTTTATATAGAGAATTTAAATCAAGAATTTCTTTTCTATTGCCTTATTTAATGAGATTGGTTGTGAACGGGATGTGATTCATTGCCTTATTGATATTCTCTGATACCCTGACTACCCTTGCAACTACTAGCTTGGCCTGTTTGATTCTCGCATCCCAATGTGTGAGAAGAATGTCTTTATGAGTTTCCTCAATCTCGGGTAGATTGGTTTTCCTTACATCTTCTGTTTCCTGCCATTCGGTGAACTCAGAGATTATAGTGTTTAAATCGTTAAACTCCATTCTCTATTCAATTGCCTTCTCTGTCAGCTGGTTCCTAGTAGTCAGATAGGGAGTAATGTGTGACATCTTCTGGAAAAAATACTCCTGCTATTTCACTAGAAGGGAATTTAATTATAGGGCCTCTTTAATAAACCACTTAGTACTGGGAGCATCTTTTTATCTTTTCATGGATTGTTGTATTTCTTAGAGTTGCATGTTCTTGGCTGATATATTCCCCTCATGGCTTATTTTTAAGACCTCCATGTCTTGCTACAATTGTGCGAGTTGCTCAGCCACTTGCCTGCTTTTGCTCGGTTTCTCTATCTTGAGCTCTTGTTAGAGCTACTCAATCCTCTCCTCTTTTTCACTTAGTAAAGTAGAGACTTCTGTAGGCTTGTCCATAGATTCTGATGTGTATGCTCCCATGAACTGTGATAGTAGAGTCAAGTTCTCGGCCAATTTGGAAGGAATGTCCCTCCAAACAATGTTCATCGACTCATTTCCAGGTGGAAATTCGGGTGTATCTACCCGTCTCCTTTTTCTCTGCCTTCTAACTACAACCTTGTGGAGATTGCTATAGAACACATCAAGTGGAGGTATTTCAATTACTTTCAGAACAATTTTTGATGTGGGTGGAGCAAGGATAATTTCAATATGCTAGGACATTTTTGCTTGCTCCTCCATTGGCATCGACTATTCGCCGATAGACTTGGGCTCTGTATTCTTATGAACATGTAAAGGAGGTTTACATTCCTCTATTTCTTGGGTATTTGTGGCTTTGGGAGTACCTTGTAATTTACAAGTAAAATGCTCCCACTCCTGCTCCAAAATACTACCTTTGGCCTCTAAACCGATCCCTGTAACCGGGGTACTCATTACTTGTTTCTTAGCTGACTTCCTACTGGACTCAGCTGTGTTGTCTGCGTCTTGGGGTTTCCCTGTGTCTGGTCTCTTCTCAATGTTTACTTGAGATTCTACTTGAGATCTAGGACCTCCACTATCAATAGTGACACTTGGTGTAGACTTATGCTTGGGCTTTAATAGATGCATTGTGATCACTTGGAGCCTCTCATCTCTGAATTCCTGAAATCTTTGAAAATCTTCAGGTTTCATTTTCCTTTGCCCATTCAAATGCTTGTTCGAAGAATATGACCAACTGTAACAAATCCGCAAAATAATTATCTTCATGGTTGTATGGATTGAGTTTTACTCTAGTAGTGACATTATATGCCACTTTGTTTGGATCAAATTTCCTCTTAGGAAACGTATGAAGCCTGAGGGCTTCGATATGTGTTGATTCCTTAGTGGCATGAAAAAAAATTGCTAAAGAAAAAGAACCACATTTGACAGGGAAAGTGGGCCATAATGATTTCTTGCCATGTTTCAGAATTTTAGTCAAGCACCTTCCCATAGTTTGGTAGGTAGTCTCTCTTGCTAATAACTTATCAGAAACATATAAAGGAAGGACCTTTGGATTGGCTGAGCTACCAAAAACCCTAATGTAGGTGAACCATTGTTTAATGAAATACTTGTGGACAGTAAGCAGGTCTGTTGCAGCTTCTTGGGAAAACCTAGGGGCTTTCTTATTGAAAATTATTTGATGTAGGGGCAACACAACAACATGAAATATATTATAGAAGTGAGGTATGTAATGTGATTCCCATATTTGTTTATGACTGAGATGGATTGGCTAGCAATACTGTAAGGTCCATTTCTAACCCATGTTTGGAAATGTCGTGCAAAAACAGATAACATCCATAATGTAGGCACTAAAATAGAAGGGAGGGAGGTTATTTGAAGAGGAGGCTTTCTTCTATTGATATTCGGTAATGGTGGTGGCTAGGTTGTCAAATAGGATGGGAGGCCAATTCATGATATGGGAATTAACACATGCATCAATGGGAGGAATCCATTCTATTGAAAATTTAGTATTATTGGGTAGCCCATACAATCTACATTACATGGTTGTTGCAAAGAGGCTATAACATACAAACTTGATTTGTCATATTTGAATTTGTTGTCCAAGGCTCTCCAACCTTGAATTAGCTTAAAGGGGTCTGGGTTCTTCTTTGTGAAGCTAGCCATAAATCTATTGTCGTAGATATCCTGTGTGTTAGGTATTTGGTACATTTTCTTCAAGTCCTTTGCTATGAACAACCCTATGAGCTTGATTCATGAATTCTTGAACTGCCTGTCTTCAATGATAAGGTTTTCAATCACCCACCTAATCATATCTATGTATGGGAGGATTTTAGCTCTTGCTCCTATCCTATGAAGGAAAGAATAGGAATCATGTCTGCATTGAAGTCCTAAAGGCCTTGTTGAGTCAGTTGTTTCTCTCGTAATAGTGATTTTACGACGCTCATCCTCCAGCCTATTGTAAATTACTTCCCAAGTTGTTGCACCTCCAACAACATCACAAACTATATCAGTGAAGATAGGAGCCATCTCTATAAACTCAGATTCAACAATGGTCTGCCTGCTCTATTTCTGCATCACCTTTCTTAGTGACATGTCTATTTAGCTTGCCTGAAATAGACAAGATATATTAGCACAGATGATATCAGGTAATTAAGATTGAAAGCTTCTTTGAAATGACTTTTGATCGTGAGAAAGGCTTAATGAGATACTTGATTATAACTACCCATAACCTAGAAAATGATTATCCTTCCTCGGGCTGCAAAATATTTATTAACCTGTCAACTCATTTGTTTTGTAATTTAAAACATAATTATTTCACACGTATTACTGCTCTTAATCGTGCATCACAATCCTTAAAGTGATACAGTATAACACTACCAGATGCATCAAGTGAAATACGATTGCGGATATCGCAATACCATATTTCACAAATCGATGACGAACATTCTAATGGCATGGTTAAGTTTCTTGTGAACTCTGCAAAATGCGAAATGTGATTTTGAAATGATAAGGTGTTGTTATCGGGTTATCGCAACCTTTAAAAGGTGTTTTAAGATAGTCATATGGAAAAGTGAGATTTGTTTTTTGCAATGTGGATTTCATTCTTAATTCATTTTGCAAGGTTTTGCTAGGTATTTTCTTAGAGTTAGGAATTATTATCCTAAGCCTAAAATTTTAAAGGCTCCCCATTTATAGCTCTAACCTTAGTTATTGTTATTTATAAATGGGGGGGTTGTTTCATAGTACAACATGAAGTCGAAGAGGGTCATCCAAGAACACGTGTAGTGAAAATAGTGTTGCACAACAATGGACCACATGGGGGTAGAAGGAAGGAAACAAAATGTTGGTCTACTTGAAAGGATTAGGGTTTCTCAGGGAGCTTGCATAACTAGGGTTTCCTTTTAGCAAGAAAAATGCTCCCTTCCAAGTTCCAAGAGCCTTTTAATAAAATTAAAGGCACATCACTAGAAGATTAATGAATGTGAGAGAACCATAGTAGCAAGAAAACAAATTTGTTTTAGGACCAAGCATCTAAATAATTGTGAGGTATGGGCTTCAAGCATTCTAGGGTTTCCAATAATCCTATACATCCCTCCCCTCTCTCTTTCATCATAATGTAAATATCACCCACCATTATATCAGCCACTATGTTGGTACTAATGTGCGCATGTAACAATCATTTTTGGCGTGAGAATGAAGTGGGGATGCTCAAGAGTCTAGAGGGTAGCTTAAAGGGTATAAGGGAATGTGAAGGGGCACGGTAGGTAAACATTCACCTAACCTCTATAAATGTGTCTTCATGCCTCCTTCTTCATGGACTTAAGCACTTGAGTTGAGGCCAAGATAGATAGATGATTTACACTTGAGAGCTAGGGCCATTGAACTCTTGGTAACTAGAGGGGATTTACAGTGGGGCTAGGGTTTTGGCATTGGGAAACATTATCAACAACCCATGTTCCACTATAGGGTTTTGACGAATTGCATGATATGTATTTGAAGTTGCAAAAATATTAATAAGATGTTTTCTTTTATATTTGGAATTGATTCCCATGCTCAATAATGGTGGTTGTAATACTTGTCTGGTACATCACCATATTTGGCTATGGGCTTTCATATACGTAATATGTTATGTACTGATACATAGTCGTTACATGTATGTTTCACTTTTGAATTTGTGTTTACTTGTTCCTTGCCATTTTCGTGACCTATTTTGAACTACTTTACAATTGACTTCTGGTATGTTCCTATTTATTATTTCTGATGGGGTTTTGAGTCACTAATCCTTCTCATCGTATATCTCTTCTTATTATTGTTGAGACTTGTTCGCACCTATTTCTGCAATTTGTCAATCTTGGTTATTTTTTTGTTTCACTGCCCAGGCATTTAATTCTTGCCCCACTCTAACACCTTCTCATCTGATAACCAAGAGCAGAAAACATTCATGGTGATATCTGGGCCCACATAGTGGATGTGGCTCCTATCCCAAATGGTGTGAGGTCTAATTGGGACGTCACACTGAGGAGACCCCTTAGTCATTGGAGGCACATTTCGATCCGCCAACAAAAGGTAGACCTTTTTCCAAATCTACTTCCATATATATCTTTAAATAGGGAAATTGAGATCCTTTCGTTTCAACCTTGTCTAAATGTTTCGAAAATCCATTCACTATAGCTCCTAAGAAATCATCACTCCAATAAGTCATAGGAAGATGCAGCAATTTATCCCATACCAAATTTTTTGTCAGTATATCCTCAGCAGGGTTGAATTCTAGAGTCCACTTATTCAAGAATGTCACCCTATATCTAAAGAAATATGGCCCATTTATAAAAATTACAACTATATCCCCTTTAAGTTAAAATAAGAAATAAAATAATATGTTACCAATGATGTATAATTCAATGCTTCGCTTCATCATGGATCTTTAGTTTTTCGTGATCCAAGTTTCAATTGATCTTAGGGATGTGCATATCCTTATGAATTTACCAATCAGAGTCCTCTTTGGGAATACAATTAAAGTCACATGAACTCTCAATTGGAAAACCACATTGTGAATCACTTTGTTTCGTTTGACAAATTTAGTTTGCAGTTCATAGGTTCAAGCTCACTTCGAGAGTGTATATACTAGAGCTTGAAAGGTTGTTTCCTCATCTACATGTAGGGATTATGGGGGATGGGAAGGAACCCCCTTTGAGGTTTCCATCATGAAGAACATAACCTAGGGTTTCTACAATCAGTGAGATAATTGTATAGCTTCGAAGGTCATGTTAACCACCATGTCATTTTTCAAAATAACTATTTTCAAGTATTTGCCCAATGAATTAATATTATAAATGCTTGGGATTAATATTGTAAACCCAAAATATTAATAAACCTGAGGGAATATTAATATTATAAGCCTAGAGGGCTAATATTATAAACCTAAGGGATGAAAAAAACCAAGGATCAATCTTATAAACCTGAGCGATTAATATTATAAGCATAAGGTATTAACAAACTCAAGGGATTTATATTATAAATTCAAGGCACTGATATTAAAAACCCAAGCGATTAACATTATAAACCTTTGGGATTAATATTATAAACCCAAGGGATTAAAAATT